>ML358565.1:0-11209 GCA_005239505.1 Nicotiana paniculata | reverse complement strand
AAATGAATACAATACGAGGGAGACTCTATCAGCTGCGGATCGCCTCCGGATGATACAGCTCGCGTAAGTTTCCAAACCAGCCACATCATTGTGAAAGTACTTGTGCAATAAAAATGCACAGCAAGTGTAGCATGAGTACAAAAATAACGTGTACTCAGTAAGTCGCCCGCCTAATCTCAGAGAGGTAGTGACGAGAGGTCGAATTAGACAATTGCTAGAGGTCAATTTGGTATATTCAAGTGAGACACTAAGCATGAATGTCATAGACAATTTATTAAGATCAGGAATAATTAATGTCAACCCTTCCACATTTAACACTTCAAGTCTTCGTCATTTTATTAAAAAATAATCAAACATGGATGATTTAATCCTTTAACAAATAATCAACGTGAAAGAACAACTTCTTCCAAAATTTTAATAACTTTAAATCTCTGTCATTTCAGTCGACAACTTAAGATTTCCAGGCCAGTAATCAGGTAAAATCACAACAAATACGCAGTAAATATCATGCGCAACCAATGCCGAAGGTCCAACTGAGTGGACCACCAAAAATAAAATGTGCACTGCCGAAGGGTCGAACGGCTNATAATAATAATAATAATAAGGCTAACCTGCTCGCGAATCATACCTGCGACTCAGGTGCTCATATATACACATATTCACATAATAAATCTGCATTTTTATCAAGAAAGCAGTCACTCAGGAAAGTGGTAAAATTCTTCTTAAAGGAACACGAAAAAATAGCATTTAAATATTTGTTTTGAAACTCATTTTCCAAGTTTAATAATATTATTCGATATTATAACCTTATCAGGTATACAATCATCCACGGAGGAAATCAATTATCTTTCTAAATGATTAAGAAAATGAACTCTAGTCTCCTTAGGTATTCAATTTCTATTTCGATCATATTAGCGGTCTAATATTTCTGGCAAGATCACAAGTACAACAAGTAAGGCATGCTAGTGAGTCCTAGACTACACGGACTCCCTTCACCTCGTGCGTACATAGCCCCGCAGATAGTAGCACATGTTTAATTAGTTCACCTAGGGGGACAATTCCCCCTCACAAAGTTAGAAAGGAGACTTACCTCGCTCCGAAATTCCATAACCGGCTTCCAACCCTTCCGACGACTCCAACGGATGCACAACGCCCCAAAACTACCAAATAACGGGCAAAGCAATAAAAATTCATTCTAATATTTGCAACAATTAAAATTATATAATTTCCCAACTCCGCTCAGTGAATTGACCAAAATGCCCTCAGGCACACATGCCCGGAATCTGAAATTTCTCGAAGATATATTCTACCAATAGCTTTACTAGTTCAAATATACAATTTACTCTAAATTCCATGCTCAAATTCGTGGTAGAAATCCAAAATAACATTTCTAGGTTTTTCTTCAAATTTCCCAATTTTCCCACAATTTTTCATGTTTTAATCCATGCATATACCTTGTATTTAACTTGAGATGAGTGGGAATAACTTACCTTGACATTGATGATGAAATTCCCCTCTTGAAGCTCTCCTAAAATCACCTAAGCCATGAGAAAAATGAGAAAATGAACCAAGATCCTTGTTTTAAAACATTCTGCCCAGAACGATTTTCGCACCTGCGATCCAGTCCTCGCACCTACGCTTCCGCAGGTGCGCCCAAGAGCCGGCACCTGCGGCTTCCTTCTCCTCCAGCCGGATCCGCATCTGCGACCCATTTCCCGCATCTGCGCCTCTTAGGTGCGGAAATCCATCGCACCTGTGATCCCAGCCAAGCCAGCCTACTCTCACACCTGCGACTCCGCACCTGCGGCCAAATCTTTGCAGGTGTAGTCACACCAGACACCAGCAGCTCCAACTCCTCTTCCAACTTCAAATTTGATCCGTTAACCACCCGGAATCCACCCAAGGCCCCCGGGACCCTGTCCAATCACACGACTCAGTCCCATAACATCCCACGGACTTGCTCAAGGCCTCAAATCACATCAAACAACGCCGAAATCACGAATCGCACTCAAACTCAAACTTTATGAACTTTGAAATTTCCAACTTCTACATCCGAAGCCGAAACGTATCAAATCATGTCCGATTGACCCCAAATTTTGCACACAAGTCATATTCGACATTATGGACCTGCTCCAACTTCTGGAATCCCATTTCGAACCTGATATCAAAATTTCCACTTCCGGTCGGATTTCTCGTAAACCTTCAAATTTCTATCTTTAGCCAAATGACTTCAAAATAAACTACGGACATCCGAATTCACTTCCGATCGTGCTCCTAACTCCAGAATCACCTTACGGAGCTATTACCAGACTCATAATCCCAAGAGGACATCAATATCACTCAGATGCACTTCACCCCAGACTTAGGAAATTTCTTCAAAATGCTGACTTCCACAATATACGTCGAAACGCTCCAGAGTTATCCCGATCCGGACATACGCCCAAGTCCGAAATCATCATATGAACCTGCTGGAACCTTCGAATCCTGATTTGGAGGTCGTTTACTCAAAATTCCAACCTTAGTCAATTTCTCCAACTTAAGGCTTCTGAAATGAGAATCTCTTTTCAATTTGACTCCGAACTTCCCGAGATTCAACTCCGACCATGCCCACGAGTCATAATACCTGAAACGGAGCTGCTCATGACCTCAAACTGCTGAAGGACGCACTATATCTCAAAACAACCGGTCGGTTCATTACATTCTCCCCCACTTAAACAGACGTTCGTCCTCGAACGTGCTAAGAACTGCTCTGGAGTTATCTGAAATCACTGTTTACCACCTCGAGCACCTGCCCGTGCTACCAAAACCCAGTTGAGCATATTAGCTTGATCAAATCTGAAGATATCCTCTTTTACCTATACCATAAGCTCAGAACCAAGTTCCAATACTTGAAATTCTCTTCCAGGCCTAGTTCCAATATATATACACCATATCAACTACCACACGACATACCAGAACATGACTACATACCTTTGCTGAATCAGCACCATGCACCGCATAACTCATCATCTGACCACAATGACACTCCCTGAACCTTAATAACCAAAATTCCACGAATCTGATGCTCCCAATGCACCTCATGATATATATATATATATATACATCCTGCTATAATGCTGGAAATACCACCACAACGGAGGAGATGTGTAGAAATTGTAACCAATTGCAGAGGTAATAAGTCGTTGAATATCTCCTCTTGACTAGTATCATCACCTCATTACAAACCAATAAGGGTAATTGTCCTTTAATGTATTTCACATAATCTTATCGCACTTGATCCCTGATCCAATAATCTCGTCTCACCCAGTATGAACTGCCCAGACAACAAATCACCCCAACCATGACCAACAGTCTCACATGACTCCACAACGCGCCAATAGGCCACAACTCGATCATGATACATAAGAAATGACTCAGGAAGGGACTACTCAACTCACGCAACTAACAGGAACTTTCCACAGAGAATAGGAAGTAAAAAACAAGAAAATAAATATAGGAACCTGACTCATCATCACACTATTGCGGCGTGCAACCCGATCCAAATAACATACTCGTGGCGACGTGCCACCCGATGCACACATAAAATTCACATAAGGAAATATACACGGAGCTGAATTGCTCACTGCAGCAATTTACTGAATATCGGTCACAAAAGTGGATAATACCATCCTGGGGAGACTGATAAGGCCATATGCTACAAAACTCAAGCACAACTGAGGTGATTGTTCCGTCTTCGTCAAATTCATGTGATATTATGATTGTGCCGTGTGAGTTGTGAAACGGCTTGATAATTCCTATGTGTTAAGATTCAGCGTAGTGATGGTGTTATGTGAGAGGGATAGCTCTTGAGATCCAGAGTATATATACACTCTGGATCTCAAGAGCTATCCCTCTCACATAACACCATCACTACGCTGAATCTTAACACATAGGAATTATCAAGTTGTTTCACAATTCACACGGCACAATCATAATATTACATGAATTTGACGAAGACGGAACAATCACCTGATATTCCAACACCCCTCCTTGAGGAGTGCTATACTGAAATGAACATGCCTGGCTTATACGGAGCCCATAATCATATTTAAATCCATCCACAAACATCGAGTCTACCTTGCTCGCACCAAACTAAGCTAATAGCTTTACCTGGGTCCATATTAACCCACTTCCTCTCATAATATGCAAGAACAACCATCATAGCCGGGACAAACACCCCACAATCCACAACCAAATGAATTGAACGCCTTCCAGGCATAAACCCTCAAATAAGAAATATTGCACTTCTTTATACTCAACCCAAATCTTCAACCCATTAAGTGACTACATGTCACACTCATAAAATCTTCCCGTGGTCACGCTCCCACGACCTTCCTCACAAGGTAGCAACCTGCACATCCACCACTGGCCACACTAACACTGTAAAACCAATCAAGAACCCATAACCAGGGTACAAAGCTTCTTTCATTGAATATCGATCTCAGGTGACACTGAAGATAACACCAGCTTACTCTGAACTTTCAAATCACTTTTTCTTGCTCATCCGAGCTCATGAGAGAGGAAAACTCCGGAATCACTTTTTCAAAGCACTCCCAGTTACACACTGTTTACTGCACCTAACATGCCAATATGAGATTGTGCAAGAATTCCACCATAACTCCGGAACCACTAATAGGGCGAACACTTCATCAAATAGAAACCTTTTACTTACCTCAATTCAAGAGAACAATCACAATACTCCAGTGAATCCTCACAATCACAATACATGCAAATCCTTAAGTAGTGGTCTGAACCACCATAACCCTTTCGGGATCCGCCTACACCTGACAGGCCACAATACTTGAATGCTTCCAAATAAAATATATTTCAACGGCCGACATGCCTCGCATACACCGGCACAAACCACATGCATAACTTAATCACATCGAAAGAACTGATCACTGCCGTAAATGTGCCATTTCAACCATGGCTAATCAATATATCTTCTTTTAATCATCTTTATTGCCTCAGGAATAATAGTAACTTCCTTCAACTCATAGCAACTCAACCCTCACTCATTGTGAGTGACCTTGATTCACGAGACCATGCTGCCTAAATCCCGCAACCCGTCTCATACCCTCCTGATAATCTTCCTACAACCTGGAGTTTATTTCTCTCACTCTTCCAATGCTATCCTGCATGCTTAAACATATCATAGAACACTCCAACCATTTTACTTCTCTCAGGAATTACGCTGCGAAAGCTCAATTCTTAATCATACGGCTGCCTTTAACCCTTAAACGCCGCATTCTTAACTTTTGAATTCACTAGGACCGCTATTGGGAGTCACCCACTCTGACTGGTCCCGAATACAAGCAACTCCAAGGCTCTTCTAGCACATGAACACACTTTTCAATGAAACACGTGACTGAGTCACTACCCTTACAACTCGCCTATGCCTTAAGCATAAATTCTGAATCTTTCAAAGCCTATCCCTGGTCTGATAGGACCAACTTATGCACACATTTATCAAATCACATGCACAATTACCATTTTACTCCTTTCCCTTAGCTGTAATAACTTTCCAACACGCCGACAATCCGCAGCCCCATGAGAAGATAATCCTACCACCTAACTGCAGATGGTGGGACTCTCCCACTTAGCCCGCAGCTACTCCTTGCACCATTCTAGACCCTGCTGAGATCCTTTCTCCTTTGTTAACATGATCTTGCTCAACCAATCCGTCCAATTCTTCCAAATTCTCTTGTCAGCACTCCCTAAATACTCAAATTCTCTAGCCTCATTCACACATTCTGTGTCCTACCGAGTAGCCACTAGAATCCCTCGCAGAAACTTGCCAACCATGCCACCGCTAACCTATTCACCGGAGATAACCCACCTGTGGAAATCACCAACGGACACCGTCCAATGATGCTGAAATGCACACTCTCTACGACATCAATACCCCATCCTACGCCCTGCTTCATTTACCAACTTTACTAGTCCGTCTGCTTCTCATGGGCATCCATTAAATGCGCGACAATATCTTCTACTTCCAAGCTATACTGCATCCTTCTTCATATCAACAACTCCTCTCTGCTGCATCCAACATTCCGCCGCAATGACCCACATTTCAACTTAAGCTCGTGGACCCAATCACCATCCACAAAAACTCTCAAACTTCCCCTCAAGGTAGGCAACTATCTTACCACTGAACTCCTGTGCTACGCTGCCACTCTCCCACTTGTTAAACTCATTCGTTTTAACAACTACCTGACCTCCGTTCCTTACGCCTGGCCTTTTAGAAAGGGAACCACCGCCTAGCACTTTTCACATATCTTCCTTCATCATATACTGCCCAATTGCTGCCTCAATTCAATATCATTCTCTGTAGTTCTTAATCCAGCAGTTCGCCACGACTTCAAACTCTCCGAGGATCACCTTTCTCGAGCTGCCTTCGTTATCAATACTTATTCAGTACTGAACCACCACCCCTCACGGTCTCTGATAGCCGCTTCTTCAATACTTCTTCACAATACTCTGACCCAATGCAACCAAAGAACTATAGCACCGACAGACTTAACACATTCCATTCGATTAGTGACGACGACATCACATCCTAGGTGCATATCCCACCTCACTTGAAAAAACCAAGCCTTAATGCCTTATCAAGCCCAACCGAACCATTCATAATCCAAATGCCCTTCCTCTGCCAGAACTAAAATACTGAAATCTCGAAATCACGCTCTGAGAAGACCTCCCTTCAAACCATTTATCAGGACTCAACATATAAGCAAGCTGTTTAACCAAAGAATTAGACCCTTTGACTAAAGCTATTTTTAAGATGAACACGGGTTACTGATAATCAAGGAAATAGAGAAAAATGAATAACAGACAATATTACAGAAAAGCGAAGTCAATTATATTCGAGAATCAGATGCCTTTACAAGCTGTATTCCCCTCTCTTATATAGGAGATTCCTATAACGTAAAACTCTTGCTATGGTTGCTCATTAATGACTAATTATGACATTAATGAGGCGTTATAAAGGATAACGGTAATTGGGGTACGGTTACATAACGTTCGAGTAATCAATTGTGGGTCTTTGAATCTGCCCGTAACTTTGTCTAGATTCATTCTGGCCGTGCCTCTCCCCTGTTTTGATCAGGTTGAGTTTCCCGTGGCTGATAAGCTCGAGGGTTTACTGAATCGTGCCTCTTTGTTCCGCACCTCTTCAAAGAATCACATCCAGCTGTCGCTTTTTCCCGTGTCCACGTGACTGGCTGAGTTGTCAAAAGCTGGCTTACGTGTGAAACTTTCTTTTACCAATACAGATAGTCCCTCCACTTACCATATATTTAACGATTAATATTTGGTAAGTGGATATTCATTTATGGCGGGAATATTTTTCCACTGCTTTTCCTCGAATCATTGTATCCTTCTCTGTACCATAGGTGTCGTTTGTCACTTCCATTTAATGCTCATACCACGTGTCCTTTTCGGATCGGTTCTGCATTTACTCGGCACCTTTTAGGGCTTTTTGCGGTTATGCCAGTCCCGAAGTGACATCTTCAATTATGACTTTTCATCATTATTTTTCTTTTTTCCCATGTTTGACAGTTGTCCTCAAGTATAAATACCTTTCTTCTTTTCTTTGCTTCCAGGAAACACTTTTCTAACTTTGTCTTTTGTCAAGAACTTTATTCTTGCTTTTGTAAACATGTCTTATTCAATCCAACCTCAGGGAGTAATAGATATTAAAAATTTAACACCATCTTCTGCTCCGACTAGGAGTCGGAGGGGTGGTAGAATTATAAGTTTAGGATCCACTCCTTCGAGGGTCTCCTCTTCTTCTCAGATAGTTCCTTCTCCTTCCACTAGATCTCTAGTTTCTCCGAGGCTTAGGGTTTCTCGGTATTTGTCTAGAGGTAGAGGTGAACGCCTTCGTGAACCTGGAGTTGATGAAATTGTCCCTGCTGAGTTTGTTTTTGCTACGGATAGTCAAGTTCTTGTAGACCAATCTTCTTCACTTGAAAGTTTCGAAGGGTATCCAACCCTTGTAACTAAGGGTCAGATTTCCCTTGTTCGAAAGGGAGTGATTTTGGAGGCCTGATTTCCCTGTCAATATTCCGAATAGTAATCAAAGAATAACGTATTACAAGACGGGATATTGTTTTTTTTATACGTACCCATTCACTCTAGGGTTTAGACCCCCATTGACCCAGTCATAATTGAATTCTACCGTTTTTTCAATATCAGCTTAGGACAAGTTGGTCCGCTTGTGTGGCGAGTTGTCGCATGTCTTAGGAGTTTGGCTTCTTTAGCCTCGGTTCATTTTACTTTCAACCATCTTATTCATCTCTACTCTCCTACCTTATTTCGTGAAGAGGGTTTTACTAAATCTTCCCTTCCCTGAAAAGTGGAATCGCGCACGTGAGTATGCTTTAGCTCACATTTATTTACTTCTCCTCGTTTTGACTTGAGATGTTTTATTAACACCGTATCTGTTTCTTCTTCTCTCAGCAATCATGGATACTATTGAGAATGTCTCCGGTATCCGTGATTGGGTAGAAAAATTGTTGTCTGTTGCTCCTTTAGAAGAGAGATCTTGGAAGTACCTCGCTGGGAGGTATGGTTGGCATGTAAAGACCCACGGTAAATGAAGCTCTTGTTCTTGCTTCTTTCCTTACTCGAGTCTCTTCTTTCTTTTTCGTTTAACTTTTTCCCTTTTAATAGGGTTTTCTGCTTGTCTGTTTCATCTATCCCGAAGATGTCTTTGGCTCAGCCCAAGAAATTATTGTTAGTTCATCTTCCTTGAAGAGGAATATTGGCGAGTCTCGTTTTGTAGAAGAAGAAGGTGCTTTAGTACACAGGCCACGGAGAAGGCGGGTGATTTCAGATGATGAGCTTACGCCCTTGACCTTGCCTTCCGTGTATGTGGTTGAGCCCTATGTCCTTGATGATGTTTCACATTCCCCTAATCATGAAGGTGTTGATCTTGCTCCTGACGATGTCCCTTTGGCTGTTGTCTTTCCTACTTCTTTGAGAGAAGCGTCTCGTCTGTTCCTTTGGCTATTTAGGCTTCTGTTGTTGCTTTTCCCGTAACTTCCTCGAATCTTCAACCCTACGTGCCTGCTGCTTTGCCCGTGGCTTCTCCAGCTCCTCAACCCTCCGTGCATGTTGATGTTTCATCTCTGCCTGCTTCCATGCCTTCCATTAGGGAAGTAGGGTCTTCCAGCAGAGAGATGCGGCAGGTGGTAATAGAGGTTCCAGCTGAGGGGAATCTTTTCAAGAAAATGGGTGAGCCCGAAGTGTGGCTCAAGCCTTTGATAGGTCCCTCTGAGAAAGCCAAGGTGCTCTTACATGGGCCAATGAAGTCGTGCATACTTCTTTGAAGGTATGATGCAAGTTATCCTCTTTCATTTTCGTATATGAAATTTACCATATCTGATTGGTTTATTTCTTGTAGATTAACCTTATAATCATGGAGCTTATGAAGAGGATTTCAAACACGGACCAGGAGATAAAAGAGTTGTAGGCCGATGCTGATAATTGGAAAGCACAGTATGATAGCCTAAGGATTGACATGGATGCTTTAGAAGAGGACAGGAGTACCTTGAAGCGGAAGATGAGACTCATGGCAGAAAAACTGGCAGTAGAGAAGGCTTTTCCAGTCAGGCTGATAAAGACAAGAGTGTTCTAGAGTCTTCGTTCGCTGAGCAGCTGTCCCGTGCCTCAGAGGAGATTAGAGACTTGAAAAACTTGTTGGGGCAGAAGGAGGAATACTCAGGCAAGCTCATGCAATCACTAACTCGTACTCAAGAGGACCTTCGTAAGGCTTTAGACAAAGCTCAAACTCTAGAGGAGTCGATTGTACCACTAAGGGCCGCCCATGAAGCTGCAGAAGCGGAGAAGGACGGATTGAGAGCTGAGCTTCAAGTATGGTCAAAGGATTATAAAGATCTTGAAGAGGTGGCTGATGTCGATGTGAGCTGGGCGTACATGAATTCTCGCCTTGACACATTGATGGAAATGATTCAAGAGGGTTTCGACCTTAGTGCTGAAATAGCTAAAACTAAGGAAGCCATGGAGAAGGCTCAACAAGGTCATAACCTTTCTTCACCTGATGGTGAGACTCTAGCCGCTCATTCCTCTTCATCCCTAGTTGCTCCCGCTCCTTCTGCCTGTGAAGTCAACCCCTCTCTTTGAAGAAGTTCAGTTGGTTAAACCACCCCCTCTTTTTTTTTCTTTGTCCCAATTGGTGGTTACCCCAGTCCCATCGGGGGTAAATTTGGATTTCTTTAAAGTCTCCAAATGACAACTTAGGGGCATGTATATATATATAAATTCTATACGGCTAAGTATAAGTTAATACTTAGTTTTTTGCTTAGCCGTTTTAATATATTAATGCTAATATGACTTTTGTTGAGTCTTTGTTTCACTCTTGAAGTCTTTTGCATGATTTATTTTTTGAGGTTTTAGTTTTACCTTTGAGTTTTGCATGTAGAATGCTTTAGATTACTCGTACCTTTTTGTAATAGGCACAGTGTCATATTAAACATGTGCCTTTTTGTAGTAGGCATAGTTTATGGAAGAGGACCCTTTATAATTGTCACGAAGAAGACATCTCAACTTCATGATAATGCAATAGAGTGATAGGAATTTTACACATGTTTAAGAATGTTTCCAAGAAAGTTTTTTGTTTGAACTTCCACGACATTTTACATGTGTTTGGTTATCGTCTAAAACTCATGTTTGCAACTGTTTTTGTTTAACAGATTTGATATACTCTTGTATTTTGTAACTGTTTTTCATAGGTAATAGTTTTTCGATATTAATACAAGGAAACAACTGTTTTTTACTAGTAACAGTTTTTATAAAGATTGGGGTTTTTACCCGCAACTGTTTTGGAAATAGTTTCTAATAAGTATGACGGAAATGTTTTCTTATTCGTAACTTTTTTCATTNAGTTTCTTGAACAAATACAAGGATTTAGATCTTTCATCCATAACTGTTTTATTTGAGAACAGTTTTTTGAATGAGTACATTGATGATGATCTTTTACCCCTAACTGTTTTTGTTACAACAACTTTGAATAAGTATAAAGATGTACATTTCTTTATCGTGACTAATATTTTGCCTTTCAACCTGAACATGTTCGAAAGTTTTTGCTTTTTTGCATTAGGCTTTGTATTTGGATGACTCTTTTGATTTCTTTCGATTCTGCTCG
>ML358564.1:0-35686 GCA_005239505.1 Nicotiana paniculata | reverse complement strand
GGGGGGGGGGGGGGGTTGACAGGACTAGGGCTTTGGGCTTGAGGTGGAATTGAGAAAATAGGCTGTTGAACATGATCTTGGCCCAATTCGGACTCAACAAAGCTTTTTTTCTTCTTTTTCTTTCTTTTCATGATTTTAAATCCTAATAAAATTAATTAACAACCTAGATTAAGTCCTAAATTAAACCTAGTTTGTAAAATTGAATTAATTATCTATTTCTAACATTAAAATAATTAATTACTTAAAACTAATTAAAGGAAAATACTAATTTATGACTAAAAGCTACAAAATGTAAAATGACCAATTTTTTTGTGATTTTATTTAATAATGTAATTAAATTAAGTAATTAAATCCTACATGAAAATAAACCAAAAATTTTAAGCAATGAAGAATTAAATTAATTTTGTTTTGGTATTTTCATGATATTAAAATATTAAGAGTGCACAAAATGTAACTAAATGCAAACAATTAACAAAACATTTCTACAAATTCTATAAAAATTAAAAACAATTAAGAAAACCCTATTTGTGAATTTTTGTAGGAATATTTTAGTCGGGAAAAAAGCACGTGCTCACACTTATAATTCTTAAAGTTTAAAGTTTTTGTTCTTGAGATTTTGTATCATTTTAATCAAGGGCAGTATAATGCAATAGCAGTTCTTAAATCATGAATAATGTTAATTCTATGGATCGAGCTATGTAAACCCTAGCTGAGGAGAAAGGAAATAGATGAAAGGAATGAAGGAAACGAACTGAGAGAGAAATGCAGAATCGATTCTCATAAACTGTCCAAACACTGTACATATACCCCTATTTATAGACAAAGACTAACCGACTTTGTACAACTAACAACCCAACATTAAATAGACCAAATTACCCTTAGTTTGTTACACATTAAGTCACATCTCTCACAACACTCCCCCTCAAGCTAGGCAGTGTAAATACATCAAACACACCTAGCTTGAAGATCAAGTACTCGTGCTGAACTCTGCTTAATACCTTTGTCAACAAATCAACCTGTTTTTCTCTTGTCCTAACATACTTAGTCGCAACTAGCCCTTCCAATTTCTTCTCCCTTATAAAATGGCAATCTATGTCAATATGATTTGTTCCTTCATGAAATACTGGATTTTCTACAATCTGTATTGCTGCCTTGCTATCACAATAAATGTTCACAGGTAATCGAACCTCAACTCCTATCTCTTTTATCAACCCCACTAGCTAAATTAATTCAGCAAATGTGGCTGCCAAACTCTTGTATTCTGCTTCAGCAGAACTTCTAGATATTGTTTTCTGCTTCTTGGACTTCCAAGACACCAACGAAACCACCTAGATTGATCAAGAAGCCTGTTACATATCTTCTAAAATGTTGACAAGCAACCCAATCTGCCTTGTCACAGTCAAATACAACAACTTGCCTATTAGTCTTTGATAGACACTTTGATCTGATAGTAGCTTATCTACAACATCATTTGAAGCGCCAAGATGATCATCATACTCCTTGGTAGTCAACTTTATATTCACTTCTAGTGGAGTAGCTACATGCTTTGCTACTCCAAGCCTAAGTACAAAAATAATCTCCAAAGAATATTTTCTCTGATGCATAAGAATCCCATCTACAGATCTGGCAAACACTATTCCTCGAAAGTACTTCAACTCTCCCAAGTCCTTTATTTTGAATGCATGTTGTAGTGTTGTCTTTGTATCTTCAATTAGATATAGATGGGTACCAGTGACTAGAATGTCATCTACATACACCAGTACTATCACTGTGCCTTCAGTAGTCTGCTTGATGAACAAAGAGTGATAATACTGGCTCTGAACAAAGCCAAATTGATATAAAGCTTCTGTGAGTTTCTCATTCCACTATCTAGGAGCATGTTTCAGGCCATATAAGGATTTATGAAACCTGCACACTGGTTGAGACTCCCTCTGGCTTCTGAATTGTGGTGGCAATTGCATGTAGATCTTATCAAATAGATCACCTTGAAGAAAAGCATTGTGCACATCCATCTGATGAATGTGCCACTTCTGAGTTGCAGCTATTGATAGAACAGTCCTCACAGTCACCATTTTGACAACAGGGGAAAAAGTTTCCTGATAATCAATCCCCTCGCTTTGACTGTACCCTTTAGCTATCAATCTAGCCTTGAATCTCTTGTATTTGACTTTATATACCCATTTACAACCAATTGGAACCTTGCCTTCAAGAAGAGAGACAATGTCCCATGTGCGATTGCTTTCAAGTGCTTCAATCTCTTCCTTCATAGCATCTATCCACCTAGGATCTTGACTGGCTTCACCATATGTAGCAGGTTCTACAATAGAGGATAAGGCTGCAAGGTAGGCTTGGTATTTAGGGGAAAGACCACTGTAGGAGACATAGTTTGCAATTGCATATGGTACACCTTCATGTACATTCAGTGATACAAAATCATTCATCCAAATAGGAGGATTCTTTGGTGTAGGGGATCTTCTAATTTCTTCTTCTACAATTGAGGGGATAACTGGCAGTTGTTGACTAGATGGAACCTGCACTTGATTCTGATCAGGACTATCTCCAGTTGGATGAGCCAAGATTGATTCTCCTTCAATCTCACTTGCAGCGTTATTATCATGAATATTTTCATTTGTATCACTAGGTACATCACCTCAGCCTCACGTTTACTGCTGTGACTCGTATCAGAAACTGTTGGAACTCCTGACAGTTGAGTATAGCCTGCAGGGACATCTGATTTTAGGAATATTGGTAAATACTTATTTCTTGTCTGCCTAAAAGGAAATAGTCTCTTTGAAAACAACTTCCCTGTTCACAAAGAAAGAATGATTAGTTAGATTTAAGAGTACATAGCCTATTCTGAGTTGCAGCATAGCCCATCAACACTGCCGGTACAACTCTTGCCATGAACTTGTCCTTCTCTTGAACTGCTTTGGCATAACATAAGCATCCTAGTACTCTGATATCCTGTATTGAAGGTTTTCTGTTGTGCAGCTTCTAGAGGGGTGATAGTCCATTAATAACTGAAGAAGACATCATGTTGATTATGTTTACTGCAGCTAGTACACAATGTCCCCAATATTTCAGAGGTATATGAGCTTGAGATCTCATTGCTCTAGTAACCTCTAAAATACGTCTGTGCGTCCTATCAATTACACCATTTTGCTGATAAGTATATACACGGGTTCTCTGATGAATCATTCTAAGGATGCTAAAAAGATCACTGCAAGTTGAATTCACAAATTCCAATCCATTGTCTGTCCCGATAATCTTAACGCACTTGTTATGCTGTGTTTTTACATAGCATAAGAAGAATCTTAAGACTACATATACATCTGACTTATGCTTCAGAAAAAATAACCATGTCAATCTAGAGAAGTCATCCACCAAAGTTAGGAAGTATTTATTTCCATCAAATGTAGGTACTTTATAGGGACCCCATACATCTGCATGTATCAAATCAAATATGTGCTTTTAATACTGTTGCTAGAAAAGGGAAGTCTAGTATGTTTAGCTAATGGACATACTTGACAATTATCCAAAATAGTGACACAATTCTGAGTTTTAATAGGAAACAACTTCTTTAATACTACAGAAGATACATGTCCTAGTATCCTATGCCATAAGTCAATATCCTGCATCTCCTCGGGTTCTTTGGTATCCTTGATTGTTAGTGTTGTTTCTGGATTGCTCTTATTTGTTTGAGGGATCAAAATATAGAGGCCAACAAATTCCTTACCAATCTCCTTCACCCTCCCACTGTAGTGATCCTGAAATAGGCAAAATCAGGATAAAAGGCAACGCAAAACATTGTAAGTCCTTGGTTGCCTTGGATACTGAAAGTAGATTGTATCTGAATCTTTGGACATGTATGACATTTTTGAGTATACTTCTTACTGAAATTAGACTAGTACCCATGATGGCAACATAGACTACATCTCCATTTGGCAGATATACCTTTCTAGAATTACTAGGTTTAATCTCTTCTGATTTAGATAACAGCTTAAATCAGACACCGTATGATTTGTATCCCCTATATCAATTATCCACTCTAGGGGCTTATTACTCACTAAGAAAACACAACTAGTACCTGTTGTGTGTGCCATATTTGTTGACGGAGTAGTCAAAGAACCATTTGTAAGATCTGTTCATATTGTTCGTTAGTAAACGTACATGCTGCTCGTTGTCTTCCTGATGAGCTCTTTTGAGGTTGAAGGCTGCCTCTGCATTTGTACTCCAGACTGAGCTGAAGTCTGCATTTGTTGAGACTGATTTTGCACCTGCATAAATGGTTGTACCTGATTATAGAAGATCTGATTTGGATCTTCAATGCAAACATTATAAGCTACAGCTCCTCCTTTCTTCTTAGACTTGACACCTTGTGGATAACCAATAATCTTCCAGCAATTCTCTTTGTTATGTCCCTTCTTCTTACAGTAGTCAAAATAATTAGTGTAGGTTCTTTTCTCCTTGGAGTAATTTCCAGACTATTGAGAATTGTTTGGCTGAAAGTTGTTAGGCTGAAAGTTAGGTTGGGGCCCACTAGATGTGGATGAGTATAGGGCAGTTGACTCGTAACTTTTAGTTAGAATAGGTGATGTCAATCCTAAATTACATGCTGCAGCAGCTATAGTTTTCTGGTTTTCATCACTCATAATCATAGAGAATGCCTGATTGACTGTAGGTAAGGGGCACACATTATTATACTCCTTGCTTGAGCATAGGAATCCTTCAAACCCATAAAGAATTGGTAAAACTTTTGTCTCTTCATAAAGGCAACATAATCCCTAGACTTCTCACAATCACATGGAGCAGGTGTTTAAGCAAAGAATTAGATATTTCTAGGATGAACTCCATGGTTACTGATAATCAAGGAAATAAAGAGAAATGAGTAATAGACAATATTGTAGAAATATAGAAAAGTACAGTAGATTGTATTTGAAAATCAGATGCCATTTTACAAGCTGTATTTCCGTCCCATATATAAGAGATTCCTTGATATAACATACAACTCTTGCTATGATTTCCCACTAATGACTAATTATGACATTAATGGGAGCGTTACAAAGGATAACGGTAATTGGGGTACGGTTACATAACGTAGGAGTAATCAATTGTGGGTCCTTGAATCTGCCCGTAGCTTTGTCCAGATTCATTCTGACCGTGTCTCTTCCCTGTTTTGATCAGGTTGGGTTTCCCGTGGCTGATGGACTCGATGGTTTATTGATCCGTGACTCTTTGTTCCGCATATCTTTATAGAATCACGCCTAGCTGTCGCGTTTCCCTTGGTCCACGTATCTGGCTGAGTTGTCTACAATCAGCTAACGTGTGAGACTCTTTTTTACCAATACATATAGTCCCCCCACTTACCATTTATTTATCGATTAATATTTGGTAAGTGGATACGCATTTATGGCGGGAATATTTTGCTGCCGCTTTACCTCGAAACATTGTATCCTTCTCTGAATCATAGGCACCGTTTGTCACTTCTATTTAATGCTCAAACCACGTGTCCTTCTTAGATTGGTTCTGCAGTTACTCGGCGCTTTTTAGGGCTTTCTGCGGCTGCATCAATCCCGAAGTGACACCTGCAATTATGACTTTTCATCATTATATTTGTTTTCCCATGTCTGACGGTTGTCCCCAAGTATAAATACCTTTCTTCTTTTCTTTGCTTCCACGAAACACTTTCTAACTTTGTCTTTTGTAAAGAAATTTTTCTTTCCTTTGTAAACGTGTCTTCTTCAAATCAACCTCAGAGAGTAATAGATATTGAGAACTTAACACCATCTTCTGTTCCGACTAGGGGTCGGAGGGGTGGTAGACTTAGGAGTCTAGGATCCACTCCTTTGAGAGGCTCTTCTTCTTCTCAGATAGTTTCCCCTCCTTCCGCTAGGTCTCTAGTTTCTCCAAGGGCTAGGGCTTCCTGGTCTTTGTCTAGAGGTAGAGATGAATGCCTTCGTGAACCTGGAGTTGATGAAATTATTCATGCTGAGTTTGTCTTTGCTAGAGATAATCAAGTTCTTGTAGACCGATCTTCTTCCCTTGAGAGTGTCGAAAGGTATCCAACCCATATTACTGAGGGTCAGATTCACCATATTTGTAGGGAGTGTTTTTGGAGGCCTGATTTCCCTGTCTACATTCCGAATAGTAATCAAAGAATAACGTCTTACAAGACGGGATACTCTTTTGTTTATACGTATCCTTTTACTCTAGGGTTTAGACCTCCCATTGATCTAGTCATAATTGAATTCTGGCATTTCTTCAATATCTGCTTAGGACAAGTTGGTCCGCTTGTGTGGCGAGTTGTCGCATGTATTAGGAGTTTATCTTCTTTAGCCTCGGTTCCTTTTACTTTCAACCATCTTATTCATCTCTACTCTCCTACCTTGTTTCATCAAGGGGTTTTTACTCTTACTTCTAGAGGCAAAAGAGTGCTGGTAACCACTAGAGATGATAAGAATAGGGGTTGGTACCTCTGATATGTTGTTGTACCCACTGTTGGTTTAGTGGGTGCAGAAAATCTTCCCTTCCTGAGAAGTGGAATCGTGCACGTGAGTATGCTTTAGCTCACACCTATTTACTTTTCCTCGTTCTGACTTGAGATGTTTTACTAACACCGTATCTATTTCTTCTTCTCTCTGCAATCATGGGTACTGTGGAGAATGTCTTCGGTATCCGTGATTGGGTAGAAAAATTCTTGTCCGTTTCTCCTATCTTGGAAGTAATTCACTGGGAAGTACGGTTGGCATGTAAAGACCCACGGTAAGTGAAACGTTTGTTCTTGCTTCTTTACTCACTCGAGCCTTTTCTTTCTCTGTCGCTTAACTTTTTCCCTTTTGGTAGGGTTCTCTGCTCGTGGGGTGTCTGCTTCAACTATCCCGAAGATTTCTTTAGCTCAGGCCCAAGAGATTATTATTGGTTCGTCTTCCTTGAAGAGGAACATTGGTGAGTCCTGTTTCGTAGAATAAGAAAAAGAAGAGGAGGGTGCTTCGGTGCGCAGGCCACGGAGAAAGCGGGTGGTTTCGGATGATGAGTCTACACCCATGAATTTTCCTTCCATGTCTGTGGTTGAGCCCTCTACCTCTGAAGATGTTTCACATTCCCCCATTCATGAGTCTGTAGGTTACTTGTTCCATGAAGGTTTTGACCTTGCTCCTGATGATGTCCCTTTGGCTGTTGTTTTTCCTGCTTCTTTAAGAGAAGTTTTCTCATTTGCTCCTTTGGCTATTACAGCTTCTGCTGTTGCTTTGCCCGTGGCTTCCTCAACTCTTCAATCCTCCGTGCCTGCTGATTTGCCCGTGGCTTCTCCAGTTCCTCAACCCTCCGTGCCTGTTGTTGATTCATCTCTGCCTGCTTCCATGCCTTCCGCTAGGGAAGTAGGGTATTCCAACAGAGAGATGCGGCAAGTGATAATAGAGGTTCCATCTAAGGGGAATCTTTTCAAGAAAACGGGTGAGCCCGAATTGTGGCTCAAGCCTTTGATAGGTCCCATTGAGAAAACCAAGCTAGCCAGCCATAGTGCTCTTATATGGGCCAATGAAGTTGTGCATACCTGTTTGAAGGTATGATGCAGGTTATCCTCTTTCATTTTCGTATATGAAATTTATCATATCTAATTGGTTATTTCTTGTAGATTAATCTTATAGGCATGGAGCTCATGAAGAGGATCTCAAATACGGATCATGAGATAAAAGAGTTACAGGTCGATGCTGATAATTGGAAAGCACGATATGATAGCTTAAGGATTGACATGGATGCCTTAGAAGAGGAAAGGAATACCTTGAAGTGGTAGATGAGGCTCATGGCGGCAGACTGCCAGTAGAGAAGGCTTCTTCCAGTAAGGCTGATAAAGACAAGAGTGTTATTAAGTCCTCATTTGCTGAGCAGCTGTCCCGCGCCTCAGTGGAGATTAGAGACTTGAAAAACTTGCTGGGGCAGAAGGAGGAATACTCAGGCGAGCTCGTGCAATCACTCACCCGTACTCAAGAGGACGTTCGTAATGCTTTAGATAAAGTTCAAACTCCGGAGGAGTCGATTGTACCGTTAAGGGCCACCCATGAAGCTGCTGAAGCGGAGAAAGACGGATTGAGAGCTGAGATTCAAGTATGGGCAAGGTATTATGAAGATCTTGAAGAGGTGGCTGTTGTTGATGTGAGCTGGGCGTATATGAATTCTCGCCTTGACACATTGACGGAAATGAGTCAAGAGGGTTCCGACCTTAGTGCTAAAATAGCTAAAACTAAGGAAGCCATGGAGAAGTCTCAACAAGGTCATAACCTCTCTTCACCTGATGGTGAGACTCCTGCAGCTCGTGCCTCTTCATTCCTAGTTGCTCCCGTTCCTCCTGTTGATGAAGAAGTCAGTCCTCCTTCTCGAGAAGATTAAAGTGTTGATTCACCCCCCTCCCTCTTTTGTTTATTTGATTGGTGGTTACCCCCAGCTCTATCGGGGGTAAATTTGGATCTTTCAAAAGTCCCCAACTGATAACTTAGGGGCATTCGATGTATAAACTATATGCGGCTAAGTACTAGTTTGTACTTAGTTCTTACTTAGCCGCTTTTTTTTAATATATGCAAACTAAGACTTTTTGCTTCGAGTTTCTGCTTTACTCTTAAGTCTTTTTCATGTTTAAATTTCGAGGTTTTTGTTTTTACCTCTAAATTTTTGCATGAGGATGTTGTAATCACTCGTACCTTTTCATAGTAGGTACGGTGTTTGTGAGCCTTTTTGTAGTAAGCTTTATTTATGAAAGAGGGCCCTTTATGATTGACATGAAGAAGACGTCTCAACTTCATGATAATGCAATAGAGTGATAGGAATTTTACACATGTTTAAGAATGTTTCCAAAGAAAGTTTTTTTGTTTGAACTTCCACGACATTTTACATGTGTTTGATTATCGTCTAAAACTCATGTTGCAACTGTTTTTGTTTAACATATTTGGTATAAACTTGTATTTCGTAACTGTTTTTCATAGGTAATAGTTTTTCGATATTAATTCAAGGGAGAAACTGTTTTTCACTAGTAACCATTTTTATAAAGATTGGGGTTTCTACCCGCAACTGTTTTTATTGATAATATTTTCATAATAAGTACGAGGAAAATGCTTTTTCATCCATAACTGTTTTATTTGACAACAGTTTACATGGATTTTAATCTTTCATTCGTAACTGTTTTATTTGATAACAATTATTTTGATTAAGTACAAATGATGATGATCTTTTACCCCTAACTGGTGTTGTTACAACAGTTTTGAATAAGTATAAAGATATACATTTCTTCCTCGTGACTAATACTTTTCCTTTCAGCCTGAACATGTTCGAAGGTTTTTTGCATTTTTGCATTAGGCTTTGTATTTGGATGACTCTTTTGATCTCTTTCGATTCTGCTCGTATCACTTGTCTTTGTTGGGTAGATGGGTCTTCATGCTCGAGCTTTTGACTTTTTGATAGTCTTCTTTGCTTCGTCTTAGCCTTCCATACTGTATAGTCTCCCAAGTGTTTGAGCTTTGAAGAATGAGATCTCGAGCACTTGATTATTCTTTCCTTGTGGTCCTTTTCCCGAAAAGGAAAAACATTACGGACTCGAAGGTATATAGTTTTTTAGATGATGACTGCTTAACCCTTTAAAACGTCCATCAGAAAGTGTAAATCTAGATCGGGAATTGTGTTATTTCCTCGCTTCTTTGCAGGTCTAATATCATCATCTGGTGATGGGTTAGCTTTATGCCTATCATCACAAAAAGTTAGTAAAATTTTTAAATGTTCAAAATAAAATCGAACGTGTGATACCTGACCGAGGGTACTTCTTTTCCTTAAAAGTAATACTTCTTTAGGTGGATGGCGTTCCAGTTTGTTGGTAGAACTCTGCCGTCCATAGCTTCTAACTCATAGGTGCCCTTCCCTGTTATGCCTCAGATTTTGTAGGGTCCTTCCCAGTTTGGATTTAGCTTTCCTGTGCTTGCTTCTTTCGTTGATTGACAGACTTTTTTGAGGACGATGTCCCCAATCTTGAAGTACCTGAAAATGAGCTTTATGGTTGTAATAACGCTCTATGATTTTTTTTGAGCTGCCATCTGTATCAGTGCTGCTTCTCTTCGTGTTTCGAGTAGGTCAAGATTGGTCCTCAATTCATCGTCGCTTGCTTCCTCCATAGCTACTGCGAACCTTATGCTTGGTTCGCCAATCTCCACAGGTATTAAGTCTTCTGAGCCATAGAGAAGTGCAAACGGGGTTTCTCTCGTGGCTATTTTTGAAGTTGTTCTGTATGCCCATAATACCGTTGGTAACTCATCAGGCCAGTTTCCTTTGGCTTTATCCGGCCGCTTCTTTAGATTATTGATTATGACCTTATTCGTTGACTCAGCTTGACCATTAGCCACGGGGTGGTATGGAGTTGAAGTGATCCGCTTGGTTTACCAGCTTTCGAAGAATTCTGTGATTTGCGAGCCTATGAATTGTGGGACATTATCGCACACGATCTCCTTTGGTATCCCAAAGCGGCATGTTATGTTTCGCCATAAGAAGCTTTTAACTTCCTTTTCTCACACTTGTTTGAATGCTTCTGCCTCTACCCATTTTGTAAAATAGTCGGTTAGCATAAGAAAAAATAGTACCTGCCCTTTAGTTGTAGGAAGAGGTCCCACCATGTCCATACCCCATTTCATGAAAGGCCATGGGGATACTACTGGATGCAATATTCCGCTGTTCGATGCATGTTAGTGGCAAACCTTTGGCACCTGTCGCATTTGGATACGAAGTTCTCGGCCTCTTCTTCCATCTTAGGCCAATAGTATCCAGCTCTGATTAGGGGTTTTACTAAGGATCTCGCCCCTGAGTGATTTCCACAGTGTCCTTCGTTGACTTCTTTCATCACAAATTCCGTTTGGTTAGGTCCTAGGCATTTAGCTAGGGGTCCTCCGAATATCTTGCGATAAAGTGAGTTACGTATAAGGGAGTACCGTGCAGCTTTGTGGCGAAGTGCTTGAGCTGCTTTCCTGTCTTCAGGTACGGTGCCATTCTGCAAAAAATTAAGAATTTCGTTTCTCCAGTCCCAGGTTAAGTTGTTGAAAGTTACCTCATTACTGTCCTGGTCGATCGTTGAGTGGAATAGATGGATAAAATTGTATTGTCTTTGTTTGTTACTTCCGTGACTGCTGCGAGGTTAGCTAATGCATCCGCTTCTGCATTTTCCTCTCTAGGTATTTGCATTACCTTCCATGTTTTGAATTGTCTCACGAGCTCTCGTGATTTTTCAAGATATTGTTGCATTCGAGTCTCTCGATCGATGTAAGTCCCCTGCATCTGATTTACTACTAGTTGGGAGTCGCTGTTGATCATGATTTGCTCGATTGAGAGTTCCCGTGCGAGTTCAAGCCCTGCAATAACAACTTCGTACTCTGCTTCATTGCTAGTTATAGGATAACACTTGATAGCTTACCGTGTCTTTTCACCCGTGGGTGATATTAAGACTATTCCTAAGCCGACACCTTTTATATTTGAGGAGCCATCGGTGAATAAGGTCCATAGGCCCAGATTAGCACCGTTAAAATGTTGTAACTCTTTTTCTACTTCAGGGATAATGCTATTACTAAAGTCAGCAACAAAATCAGCTAGTATTTAAGACTTAATTGCAGTCCTAGGCTGATATATTATTTCATGATCACTTAATTATATGGCCCACTTGGCTAATCTTCCTGACAATTCTTGTTTATGCAGAATATTTCTTAAAGGATATGAAGTCACAATGGTGATTGGGTGACATTGAAAATATGGTCGTAATTTTCTAGATGCCATTATTAAAGCTAAGGCTAGTTTTTTCAGATGTGGATATCTAGTTTCAGCATCTAGCAAAGTTTTACTTGCATAGTAGATAGGTGATTGCTTACCTTTTTCTTCTCTTACCAGTACTGCACTTGCAACAATTTCTGAAACAGCCAGGTAGATATACAATCTTTCCCCTTCTTTTGGCTTTGAAAGCAGCGGTGGTTTCGATAGATAAATCTTCATATTCTTCAAGGCTTGGTGACATTCATCAGTCCATTTGAACTGATTCTGCTTTTTGAGAACTGAGAAGAATTAAAACTTTTTTCGGAAGACTTAGAAATAAATCTTCCCAAAGCTGCTATTCTCCCTGTTAGTCTTTGAACTTCTTTTTTATTTGTTAAACTATCAGGTATTTCTTCTATAGCTTTAATTTGAGCGGGGTTTACATCTATTCCTCTATTCGATACAAGGAAACGCAAAAATTTACCTGATTGCACTCCAAAAGCGAATTTTTCTGGATTTAGCTTCATATTATACCTGCGTAAAATATCAAAAGTAGTAGAGAGATGCTGGAAATGATCTTCCGCTTGTGTTGATTTTACCAACATATCATCAATATAAACTTCCATCGTCTTCCAAGATGTTCTTGGAATATTTTAGTCACTAACCTTTGATAGGTGGCTCCAGCATTTTTCAAGCCAAAAGACATAACTTAATAATAGTAAGTCCCCCTGTTTGTAATGAAGGAAGTTTTTTCCTCATCTAAGGGATCCATTTTAATCTGATTATAATCAGAATATGCATCTAAAAATCTTAATAATTCATGATCTGTAGTTGCATCAATCATTTGATCTATATGTGGTAATGGGAATGAATCTTTGAGGCATGCTTTATTTAAGTCAGTATAATCTACGCATACTCTCTATTTGCCATTCTTTTTAGGTACTACCACGGTGTTAGCTAGCCAGTTAGGGTATGTTACCTCTCGTATCGAACCTATCTTAAAGAGTTTCTGTACCTCTTCGTCAATCACTTGATTCTTGAATGGTCCTTGCTTTCTTTTCTTCTGCTTAACACTTACGAAGGATGGATCTTCATTTAGTTTATGAGTCATCACTTCTGGTGGGATACCTGTCATATCTGAGTGGGACCACGAAAATCAATTTGCATTGGCCTTTAAATAATCAATTAACTTACCTGTTCTACTGAGGCCCAGCCTCATGACTACATACACTTTCTGTTCAGGCTTTTGTTCATACTATGGAACAGCTTCGAGCTCTTCCGTAGTTATTTTGATGTGCTCATCTTCCTCCGGTTCATGAATGACGTCCGGTCTGGAATCTGCATCCGTGTGGTCTAATGAACGTTCCATGGTAACTTGATTTACCTTCTCGTAAGTATTTTCTTTCGTACCTGTTTCAACAATAATACCTTCCGTACCTATTTGGGTAGTAATTTCTTCCATGCATGTTTGGACGTTGTTACCTGTTTGGGAGATTCCCTTATCTTTTGATTCTTCCACCTATATTTTTTTGTTGTAGTGTACCACGAAATTTATATTTCTTGCGGTTTGCTGACCGCCTCTAATTTGCTGAATCCCCCATTTAGAGGGGAATTTAATTACCTGATCCAAGGTGGAGGGTATTGCTTTCATGTCGTGAATCCATGGCCTTCCCACGATTACGTTATAAGCCATGTCAGTATCGATGACTTGGAACCTGGTACTTTTGATCACCCACTCAGCATAAGTGCTAAGCTCAATTTCTCCTTTTGTTATAACCATAGAGTTATCAAACCTTGATATGGCTCGTGCCCTTGGGATTACTTGATTCCCCAATAGCATTTCTTCCAAGAATCTTAGTAAAATGATATTGACTGAACTACTTGGATCAATCAACACTCTTTTTACGTTAGTGTCATGAATAAGTAAAGATATTACTAGAGCATCATTGTGAGGAAGCATTAATTCGCCGATATCTGCATCATCGAAGGTTATATCATTCGCTTCCAGATTTTCACGAACCCGTTTTCCATGTGTAATTGTGAACTTTGTGGTCGTTTTCCAGACCATTCTTTTTATTCTTCACCTCCGTGTATAACATTGACGGTTTGTTTTGGAGAAGGAGTCTTTGGGGGCTCCTTCCTGTTCTTCATATATGCATGTTTACCTTTATCACTAAACAATTCTGTAAAATAGCCCTGTTTCAATAAATTTTCTACTTCACCTTGTAAAAATCTGCAATCCGCAGTCTTGTGCCCATGATCATTATGGAATTTACACCAGTGATCTGGGTTCTTTCTATATGGATTTGATCGCATATCTTTAGGCCACTTAACCTTGTCTCCCATGTTCCTCAATATTGAGACAAGTTCAATAGTACTTACATTAAAGGTATGATCTCCAATTCGGGTATTACCTCTAGGTCGTTCATCTTGATCTTTTCTGGATATAGATGAGGATGAGACTACGTCTCTTCCTGGTGGTCTATAATCTGACCTAGTGTTTTAGAACCTAGGACGAATATCACGTCCCCAGGGTCCTAAGTAAGGATCGTACCTACTTTTACCTGATCTTCTATCTGATTCAGGACGTCTGGATCTGGAATGATCTTCATCTCTTGAACGAGCAATGGTATCTTCTTCTATTCTGAGTTTAGTACTATACATGTTATATACATCGTTCCATGATGTAGCGGGAAATTCTCTTAGACTTTTCTTAAGTCGTCTCGTGGCTTCTTNGTCAATAGAATTTTCAGGGAGAAGAGAATACCAGGTTAGGGCTCCTTTGGTAAGTGTTTCCCCAAATTTTTTGACAAGGACTGATTCAATCTCTTGTTTTGTTAAGTCGTTGCCATTTACTCCAGTAGTGAAAGCAGTCACATGATCATGTGGGTCAGTTGTTCCATCATATTTGGGAACGTCAGACATTTTAAAACTCTTGGGTATAGGCAAGGGTGCCGCACTTGGCTTCTAAGGTTGTTGAGAATACGTATCAACATCAATGCCTTTGATGATAGGCGGTGCTCCAGGAATTTGTTCGTTGCGATCGTTCTGCTCTTTCATCTGTTTCTACATGGTTAGCAGTAAATTTTGTAATTCAGAGTTATTAGATATACCTGGTCTCGCTTCGAGAGATTCATCAGGAGTATCTCCCCTTCCTGAGCTTTCCAACCCAGATTGAGGATTTTCCATGGTGATGGTATTACTGGGGGTGGTGTCGGTGGTGCAGGTAACGCTGTTGGTAATCCCCTCCCAAATTCTTGCAAAGCTTGGCTTACATACTCTGCAATCATTTGCTTTACTCGATCGTATTCCACCGTTTGATCATTATTATCATTGTTTTTATTGGATCTTTCTGGGGATTGTTCCCTTGAACCACGTGGGGTTCTTGAAGGTGATGGAACTGGGGTTCCATTCCTTTGCTGGTTGTTGTCGTTGGAGTCCGACATAGTTCAGAGGATATCGTTTGAAAAGCAAACAAAGTTTATCAGATTCCCGGTAACAGAACCAATTTGTTTAACCAAAGAATTAGATCCTTTGACCAAAGCTATTTCTAGGATGAACTCAGGTTACTGATAATGAAGGAAATAAAGAGAAACGAGTAATAGACAATATTGCAGAAATATAGAAAAGCATGGTAGATTGTATTCGAAAATCAGATGCCCTTTTACAAGCTGTATTCACGTCCCTTATATAGGAGATTCCTTGATATAACGTACAACTCTTGCTATGATTGCCCATTAATTACTAATTATGAAATTAATGGGGCTTTACAAAGGATAATGGTAATTGTGGTACGGTTACATAACATACGAGTAATCAATTGTGGGTCCTTGGATCTGCTCGTAGCTTTGTCCAGATTCATTCTGACCGTGTCTCTTCCCTGTCTTGATCAGGTTGAGTTTCCCGTGGATGATGGACTCGATGGTTTATTGATCCGTGCCTCTTTGTTCCACATCTCTTTATAGAATCACGTCCAGCTATCGCGTTTCCCTTGGTCCACATATCCAGCTGAGTTGTCTAGAATCAGCCAACGTGTGAGACTCCTTTTTAACAATACAGCAGGGACTAAAGCTTCACAATCATCCCAGAGGTCCTTCATATTCGAGTAATAAACAGAAACAAATGATGTACCTCGATATAGGGTTGCAATTTCCTTGTGTAGATTGAATGACCTAGATCCATCTACTTTGTCAAATTTCTCTCGCAAATCCTCCCAAACAGCCTACGCACTAGCTCCAAATACTACTCCTCCGACGAGCTGTGGAGTTCCAGCATTCATCAACCATGAGGGTACAATTGCATTTCACCTCTCCCATTGTTCCCATAGATTTTCAAAAAAAATTTCCTTTTCCGTGTTCCTTCTGCTAGCCCTAGTTTATTTATCCCTCGCAGAGCTATCCTGATAGATCGATTCTATATAGTATAATTGTCAGTACCTATCAATTGAAAGGAAATCAATTGCGCTCCACTCGTATCTGCAGATCCAAGGTATAGTGGATGATTGTGAGGAAAATCAACTCTGAATTCCCCGTTAGCTAGAGTATCTCCAATTCCTGTATCTACACCTATGGCGGCGTTAGCTGCGGTGTTATCAATAGTATCTCCCATGGATACTATGCTTTAATTGACGAGGCTTCGATTCTACGATTGAATTTTCTCTGAATCTCACAATTTCTCCATTGGCGATGTGGATCGGTGAGTGAGACCAGTGATTCCTATTCTATAAGCTCTGATACCATGTTAATTCGATGGATCGAGCTATGTAAACCCTAGCTGAGAAGAAAGGAAATAGATGAATGGGATTAAGGAAATGAACTGAGAGAAAAATGCAAAATCGATTCTCATAAACTGTCCAAACACCGTACAGATACCCTTATTTATAGACAAAGAGTAACTGACTTTGTACAACTAACTATCCAACATTAAATAGACTAAACTACCCTTAGTTTGTTACACATTAATTCACACATCTCGCAACAATACCTCTTATCCCTTTCAATCTATTAGCATATCAGGAAGTTCGTTGTTGTTGGATATCGTCAAGCTCATTTTCTAGATGTTGTAAGTAGAAACTAGTTTCAGCAGATAATTTCTACTCGAAATGACTGTCAGAGCACATCATTCCATTCTTTCCATTGATGGTGTAGGAAGGGTCTCAATTATTTCATTCGGATCTTAAAATACCGGGGCGCAATCATTTCATTCTGATCATACTAAAAAGTGTTTTTCTTATACATTTTATTTACACAAAAGAGCTATGATTGCAAATTTCATCATCGAAAAGGGAGCCCGTTAGAAGGTTTGCAGGTAATTAATTATATATTTGTATAAACACTTTTAGTAAATGTTCATTTGCAGTTTGCACGTACTAATTCCGTCTGGAATTTCTACATACCAGCTTTAATTGAAGCAACATGTGCCAATTTTTGCCTGCTAGTATGATAATTCCTTAGATTTGTCATTTCCAGAATATGAAATAAGTAATTTGTTTCCTTGAAGGTGTAATGGTGAAGAACAACAGTATCATTGTCTTGCTAACCTTTTCTTCAAGATGAAGCACTAATATGTGTCGTTTGATGCATAGTGTGGAGATAGAAGATGTAAAAAAGTAAGATGTCGAGTCTATGCAGCATCTAGCGTTGTGCCCTGGGATTATAACTGCTATGATTGTTCCATGAGACAAAACACACTTCATAGTTCCTTCGGAGAGGTTTGAACTTTTAGGAGATTCCAAGGAGTTCATTACAATGAATACATTTGGGACTCACACTGCTAAGTGTATTGGTGGTAAATAAATGTTACACGTGAAATCATATTTTGCTAATAACGCATGATACGTGGAATACTAGTGGAATGACATCTGGTATACTTCATTAATGAAGTGTATGAAGCATGGAAGATGCGGGGCAAACACCTACGAGACAATAAAGAACCAACGATCGAATCTAAGCAGCTGTTGAAGAGGCACGAGCTGAACTAATCAAGACTGGAAAGAAGGAAGATTCGTGAACCCACAATTAATGAGGAAAGGGAATCAGAATCATTACAAAATTCTTATAGCCAGTTACGATTACCAACCATAACGGGCAATTAATACCGTTTATGCCCGTAATGAATTCGCCATAAATAGGAAGACACGTTATATTTGGGTATTCCTATATAAGGGTGAAAAATCTCATTTGTAAGGACAAGTGCCGAATATTATCATAATATACTGATTTTCTCTTGCTTCTTTTGTGAAATTTATTATTCTCTCTTTTCAATCGTATTACCATATTTATTTTCTCTCAAGTGAATTATTGAGGAAGTAAGGAATTATTTGGTTATCAGTAACCCGATTTCTTCTAATAATAGGCTTTAACTAAGATTCTTATTTTTTAGTTAAACAAACTGGTTCTGTTACCGGGAAACTGATAGTCTTTTTATTTTCCAAATCCTTCTATCTCACAACCAAATTATGTCAACTATCAACGACATTAACCAACAGGAGGGAGGATCTCCACCAATCCCTTCGCCACAAGAATCTCCTTGACAGTCTCGAGAAGGAACGCATAGAAGATCAACATCGCACACGAATGAACAACATGGGGACGAGCAGACTGTTGAGCAAGATGCTTTAAAACAATTGATCGCAGAACATGTTAGTGCCCTCCAAGTTTTTGTTATGGGATTTCCAACTGCACCACCAACTCCTCTCCCAAATAACACTGTAAACCATAGTTAATACACGCTTGGGGCTTGTCAATTCAAGTAGTGGAGGAACTCCAAATGAATCCCGTGATGGGAGGTCAGGTACACCAAATAACTCTGATTTAGAAAATTTGGTACTAACTTTGCATAAACAGATGAAAGAGCAAAATAATCGTATAGAACAAATACCTGGCGTACCACTTGTGATTAAAGGAGTGGACATTGATAAATATTCACAGCAACCTTGGATGCCAAGCGCGACCCCCCTCCCAATTCCTAAGAAGTTCAAAATGCCTGATATCCCAAAATATGATGGAACAACCCACCCACGAGATCATGTAACTGCATTTACAACGGGCGTAAAGGGCAATGATTTAACCAAACAAGAAATCAAATCAGTTTTGGTCAAAAACTTCGGAGAAACACTAACAAAAGGGGCATTAACGTGGTATTCTCTTTTACCTGAAATTCTAATGATTCTTTTGCTGAGCTTGCATATTCATTCATAAAAGTACATTCGGGGGCTCAGAAAGTTGAGAAAAAGGTGGAAGACTTCTTTAAGATAAAACAAGGGGATACTGATTTACTCAGAGAATTTGTGGATAGATATTAACGTGAAAGAATGATGTTACCAGGAGTACCTGATAACTAGGCAGCCATGGCGTTCGCGATCAACTTAAATGATAAAAGCTCAAAATCCACGAGGAGACTTAAGGAAAGATTACGATAATTCTCTTCTACAACATGGACTGATGTGTACAACAGGTACAACACAAAGTTGCGGATAGAAGAAAACACAGTTACACAGTCAAAAGTTGATGAAAGAACAAGTTAGAGACGATCAGAATCTGAAAAAAGTTCCAGTAGAAAAAGGTATGAACCTTACATGGGACCTGTGAGACGGTATTCACGATATAAATAAGAAAACGTATGGTATAATTCTAGATCAAGGCACAGAGACGCGGGTTCATAATCCAAGTTCGGAAAAATGCGAGATGCGCGAGACAGTGATGCTAACACGAATGCAAGGATTGGTGATCATAGTTTCAATATTAGCACTTCCGAGTTGGTAGCTGTTCTAAGAAATATGGGAGTGCAGTGGCCTAAAGAAATGAGATCAAACCCGAGCAGAAGAAATCCAGATTTCTGGTGCGAGTTTCATAATGATCATGGCCATAAAACAACAGATTGCAGATTATTAGAAGGTGAAGTAGAGCATTTGTTAAAGCAGGGTTATTTAACTGACTTGTTTAGTGAGAAAGGTAAGCAATCCTACATGAAGAATAGAGAAGATCCTCCAAAACCTCTGTCTCCAAAAAGCACAGTTGACGTGATAAGAAAGGGAGAAGAAGTCAACGGTTTTCCATATACAGCCACAAAAAAGACATCAAAAGTTACGATTCCGCATGGGAAGTGAATTCGCCAAGTTTTTGAGGAAGACAATATAACGTTTGATGGTGCATATGCAGATGGCTTGATAATCCCGCACAATGATGCGCTGATAATATTTTTACTTGTACATGATACTAATGTTAAACGAGTTTTGATTTATCCAGGTAGCTCCGTAAATATTATTCTTCTGAGAGTGGTAAATGAGATGCAAGCTGAGGACAAGATGGTGCCGAAAGCACGTAACTTGTCTGGATTCGATAATTCAAGCATTGTCACAAAACGGGAAACAATTCTTGCCACATTTTCAGAAGGAGTTATCAAGGATACAAAACTCCAGGTGATAGATACAGATATGGCTTATAATATGAATCTTTGTAGGCCATGGATTCATGATATGGATGTTGTACCGTCTACATTACATCAAGTTATTATGTTTCACTCGCAATTGGGGATTCGACAAATCCGTGGAGATTAGAAGGATTTTAAAGTATCAATTCAGTTGCGGATTCAAGCACAGTAAATGATAATGCAAATAAGAAATAGCAACTATAGAACTCAGTTGAGAATAAAATAATACAAACCTCAACTGAAAACTTTTCGGGACATACGAATATAGATTCAAGACCTGATGTCATTCAAGATCCAGAAGAGAATGAAAACATCGAAACAACCACTGAAGAACTCGAGGCTATCACACTATTCAAGTAATGGCCAGACAGAAAAGTTTATATTGGAGCGAAACTAAGCCCAGGAATGAAAGGTAAGTTAGTCAAATTTTTAGAAGCTAACGTAGATTGCTTTGCTTGGTCGCACTCAGATATGACAGGTATACCACCGTAGGTGATGACCCACAAATTGAATGAAGATCCATTACACCCACCTGTCAAGAAAAAGAAAAGGAAGCAAGGAGCCTTCAAAAACCAAGTCATTGTAGATGAGGTACAAAAACTTCTAAAAATCGTATCAATACGGGAGGTAAAGTACCCAAATTGGTTAGCGAATATGGTGGTAGTTTTTAAAAAGAATGTAAAATGGCGGGTTTGTGTAGATTATACTGATTTAAATAAAGCTTGCCCAAAAGATTCACTTCCTTTACCACATATAGATCAATTAATTTATTCTACCACAGGTCATGAGCTGTTGAATTTTTTATATGCGTATTTAGGTTATAATCAAATAAAAATGGATCCTCTAGATGAAGAAAAAAACCTCATTTATTACAGAGAGGGGGACTTATTGTTACAAAGTTATGCCATTTGGTTTGAGAAACGCTGGGGCCACGTATCAAATATTGGTGACTAAATTGTTCAAGAATACCTGGGAAAAACTATGGAAGTCTACATAGATGGTATGTTAGTCAAATATGCACAAGCAGGGGATTATTTTCAACACCTTTCGAGCACCTTAAAAATTCCCCGCAAATATAATATGAAGCTAAATCCATAAAATGTGCCTTTGGCGTGGCTTCAGGTAAATTTTTAAGTTTTCTTGTTTCTAATAGAGGTATTGAAGTGAATACTGCACATATCAAAGCCATTGAGGTTATACCATACATACTCATGAGCAAAAAAGAGGTGCAGAGGTTGACAGGAAGGATAGAAGCTTTGGAAAGATTTATTTCCAAATCTTCGCAAAAGATTTTAAATTCTTTTCACTATTGAAAAAGCAAAACCAATTTGAGTGCAATGATGAATGTCAACAAGATCTTAAAAATCTAAAAGCATATATGTCAAAACCACCCCTACTGGCTAAACAAAAAGATGGAGAAAGGCTACTTATCTATCTCGCCATGTCATAAATGACGGTAAGTGCGGTATTGGTACAATAAGATAAAGGTAAATAATCTCTAATTTATTATGTCAAAATCTTTGTTGGATGCTGAAACTTGATATTCTCACTTAGAAAAACTTGCTTTAGCATTAATTATGGCATCTAGAAAGTTGAGACCTTATTTTCAATGCCATCCTATCTCTGTAGTAACTGCTTATCCCCGAAGAAATATATTGCATAAGCAAGAGCTGTAAGGTAGGTTAGCTAAATGGGCTATAGAAATCAATGAATATGATATCATGTACCAACCTAGAACTGCGATAAAATCACAAGTTTTAGCAGATTTTGTGGCAGATTTCAATACAGGAATAGATCATGAAGCAGAAAAGGAACTATAGGTATTCACCGGGTACTTGTATCCTATTTACCAATGGCTCCTCAAATGTTAAATGAGTGGGTTTAGGTGTTGTTCTAATCCCACCTACGGAGGAAATCATAAGACAAGCAATAAAATGCTATCTCATTACTAACTATGAAGCAGAGTACGAGGCTGTGATTGTAGGTCTCGAACTGGCACGAGAACTTGGTATATAGCAGATTGTAATCAAAAGTGTTTCACAGGTGGTAGTTAACCAGCTGCAAGGGACTTACATATCTAGAGAGGTAAAAATACATCAATATTTGGAAAAATCACGAGAATTTATCAGACAGTTTCAATCATGGAAATTCGTGAAAATACCTATGGAGGAAAATGTGGAAGCAGATGCACTAGCTAATCTTGTGTCTGTAGCAGAAGTACGAATGGAGAAAATGCTATCTTAATACATTTGTTTTATTTAACACTCGACCAACATAAAAATAAGGTAAATTTCAATAATTTAAATTGGGATTGGAGAAACGAACTTGTTACCTTTTTGCAGTACGGAATCCTACCTGAAGACAAGAAAAAGTCTCAGTTACTTCGACGAAAATCTACCCGATATTGTTTGATTCATGGAAACCTACATCGAAAGATGTTCGGAGGACCTTTAGCAAGATGTCTCGGACCTTCTCAAATAGAATATGTGATGAGATAAGTACATGAGGTACATTTTGGAAATCACCCAGGAGGAAGATCCTTGATAAAAACTCTAATAAGAGCAGGATACTATTGGCCAAAAATGGAAGAAGATGCAGAAAGTTTTGTGGCCAAATGTGATAAATGCCAATGATATGTCAATATCATGCATCACCCAGCAGAGCTATTACATCCGGTTATTTCACCAGGGCCTTTTATGAAGTGGGGGATGGATATCGTGGAGACACTGCCACAAGCTAAAGGAAAGGTACGGTTTTTATTTGTATTAGCGGATTATTTTTTCAAATGGGTAGAGGCAGGAGCCTTCAAAAAGGTGCGAGAGAAAGAAGTCATGGACTTTATTTTGCGAAACATAATATGACGGTTCAGAGTTCCAAGATAAATCGTATGTGATAATAGCCCATAATTCATAGACACAAAAATCACATAATTGTTTCTGAGTTGGCAGATCAAGCGGGTAACTTCCTTACCCTACCACCCTATGGCCAATGGGCAAGCCGAATCAACAAACAAAGTTATTATTAATAATTTGAAGAAGAGATTAGAGGATTCATATGCAAGTGTCCAGAAGTGTTACCAGGAGTCTTATAGGCTCAAAGACAGGCACTAGAGAGACTCCATTTTCACTTGTCTATGGTGCTGAAGCCTTAATTCCAGTTGAAAAGGTGAACCAAGTACAACATATTGACAAGAAAGTGAGGAATCAAATGAGGAAGAGATGCGAATGAATTTGGATTTACTCAAAGAAAGGAGAGAAGCGGCTCTAATAGAATGGCGGCTCAGAAATAAATTATTGAGCGATACTATAACAGGAAAGCTCATCGTAGATACTTCAAGATTGGGACTTTGTCCTCAAAAAGGTTTTACAATCAACAAAAGCAGCTAGTGCAGGGAAGTTGAGGCCAAATTGGTAAGGACCTTATAGGATTCGAAGCATCGCTGGAAAGGGAGCATATGAGTTGGAAACCGTGGAAGGCAAGGTACTACCATAAAATTGGAATGTTGTTCATTTAAATAAGTATTAATTCTAGGCAAAAGAAGTAACCACGATCAAGTATCTCTCAAATATGATTTTATTTTGTTCTTTTGAATTATACTAACAATATTAGATGATAGGAAAAAAACTAGCATGTACTAGATGATGATATTATACCCGAAAGATGAGAGGAATACTGAATTATTTCCGGTATAGGTTACAACCTTTCTGATGGAAAAAAGGGTTAGGCAGTTATCATCTAAATGTATACCTCCGAGCCCGGTGTGTATTTTCCTTTTCAGGGAATGGACCAAAAGGAAGGAACAATCCAGTTCTCGAGATTTCATACTTCAAATCTCTAACACTAGGGAGACTATATATATAAAGGCAAAGAAGACTAAAAGTCACAACTCAATCCTGAATCAACATAAGAGCCAAAAATCAAGCCTGAATCAAAAAACTTTGAAGTAACCTTGAGAAGGTGTAAGCTCGCAAGAAGGACATAAGATGGACACAAGACATACTCCAAGTTCCTATGAGTTTTTAGGTTAAGGTCAATAATTAGTTACGGGACAATAGACCCGCAATTTTGAAACTTATTACAAAGAAAGAAGTTATGAAAGAGCTGTAAATGTTGTACAAAATGTTATATGCATAAATGAAGAATGATGTAAAAAATTTGAAAGCTCAAAGAATGAAACTTCCTCAAATTATTCTTTTTCTACTTCTTTCATATAGTTACACAAATATGAAGATGAGACATAATCTTCATTAGTGTCACTTATAAAAGGGCCCTCTTTTATAAAAATTCGTGTCTATCCAAATCACGGAATGTTAAAGCATTTTTAAATGCAAATTTGAATACCAGATAGGAACAAAAACTCAAACATCAAAATAAGCAGTAAAAACCGAGACTTTTATATTACACTTTGCCAAAACAAAGGTATTTGTTTGTCATCAAACCCCGAAACAATATAGGGGTAAACCAACAACCATTCCAAAAAAGAAAAAAACTTCCCACCAAAAAGTTCTAAAAAAAATAACCAAGTAACGGAAAACACTAGGGGCTGACATCTAAGGAGGCATCATCTACTGGAACATCAGTAACGGGAGAAGAAGGGTCAGCTTGGGGAGAAGGGGCTTGAACATTAGCTTCACCAGGAACAAGTCCATCACTTTGGAGAACTTCACCCTCAGGTGAGGAAAAGCTTTGACTTTGCTGAGTTTTATCAATTGCCTCTTTATCTTTAGCAATCTCAGCATTAAGGTCAAAACCTTCCTAGTTGGCCTCTATTAGAGTCTCGAGGCGAGTATTCAAAAAAGCCCAACTCACGTCAAGTGTAAGCTTATCCTCGAGAGCCTCATAGTCTTTCTCCCACTGGTCAATGTTGGCTCTCAGCTCCTCTTTATCTATTTGGGAGGCATCATAGGCAGACTTCAAAGGGGTAAGAGAACTTTCCAAGAACTTAACCTTATCAGTAGAGGCACAAAGATCTTCTTAATCTTGAGTAAGTGCTTGAATCAACTCTCCAACATAAGTCTCTTTCTGGTTAAGGAGTTCATTCAAACCCCTTATTTCTTCAGTTGCCTTCTAAAGCTGCTCAACAAATGAGGACTCAAGGATATCTTTATCCTTACCAACTTGACTTGAAGAAGCCTTCTCAATCTCTAACTCAGCAGCAACCATCTTCATTTGTTGCTCTAAGGCATTCTTCTCCTCCGCCAACACTTCTTTCTCCAATTGAAGACCCTCAAATTGCTCTTTCCAATTGTGAGCCTCGGTTCGGTAATCAACAATTTGTTGGTCAGCACGGATGGTCCTTTTCATGAGTTCTGTACCTATCAAATTGATCTACAAAGAAATAAAAGGGGTTATGGATAAACAAAAAGAAAAGAAAGAGGGAGTAGAGTCAAACTTGAACCTTCAGAGATGAATGAACAATATCATTCATCCAAGTCAACGAACTATGACTCTCTAATTTTTCCTTCTCCATAGGACTGAGCAAAGTCTTCAACCATACATCGGCTTGACCTAACTTCTTCAATAAGTTTCCACCTTCAGGAACCTCGATAATGATTTTATTTATCGCCTTGTTTCTACTAGAAGAATCAACTTCTACATGAGAAGTAGTAGCAACTGGGATGGCATATGAGGTGGAAGGAGTCACGGGGGTAGCAAAAGTAGAAACTTCAGGTAAGGGAACTTGGGGATAAACGAGGATTCACATTAGAAGAGAGGAAAGGGGAAACTCATCAGAAACATGGCCAAAAGCTTCATCACTTTCGAAGCTACGAGTAAACAATTGTTCAGCAAAATCACGGGGGGGATCATTTACATCTTCATCAGATATCACTAATGGGGCACTCTCTGGCTCATCCAAAAGTCTAGAGGGAATTGAACTCGATGGAGAAGTAGCTTCTTCGTTAGAAATAACGTGCCTTCTGACTCAAGGTCTACGTACTAAAGAACCCTCATGTGGTTCTTCTTCACCCTCAGAGCCGCGGGCTCAATCAACTTTTCTTTTTGAAGAAGAACTCAAAATTCACTCATGACCAAGAGTAACGGAAAGTCTTGTGGATGCAACAGAAGCGGGACTAATACCACGAATAGGGAATCCTAGCAAAGAAAAAAGGCGTGTTAAGAAACTCCTAAGTTAACAAAAGAGAAAGAAATAAACTAAGAAGGAAAATGTACCATGTGTCTTTACTTTCCATCCAAATCTCTGTGAGAGATACTTCTAAGATCTTTTCTCCATGGGGGCAATAGATAATAAATTCTACCCAAGCACGGAAGTCAGGAATCTCCTCAAAAACTTCCATGTTTGCTGAAAAGGTGGGCACGAGAATACATGAGTTTCTTTTTCAGAAAGGAAAAAGACAAGGGAGAAATACTTACGTGAAAAATTCTATTTTTTTGGAAAATAAATGTTTTCTTCACCCACTAGGGCACTAGTGGGAGCAGCAACGAAGTGAGCATACCAGCCACGGTCTGTGTCATCTTTAAGACTAACCAATACCCCATACTCTAGCCACGAGTGAAAAAAATCCTTCACAAAATAATTTAGGAGAATAAAGGTGAATCAAGTGACGGAAAGTAAAAGGCACAGAAGCCAAGTTCTATAAATAGCGGAGGCATGCAACAACCCTCCAAACAATGGGGCCAATCTATCCTAGGCACACATTGAAGTAGCGGCATAATTCAATGATCATTGAATCGATAGGTGGTTTAAACCCTAAAGTGAAGGGATATGTGTAAATGAAGGAATAACCGACCTGGTATGAAGTTATTATTTGGTTTGAACCGGGAACTAAAATTGGAAAATCAAGTTTTCGGTTGCATTCTCTTCGAACAAGGGAAATTAAACCAATGTGGATTAAGGTGGGATAAAGATCAGCACAATTATAGGAAGCTATGGAAGAAACTTGATTTCTAATGGTTTCTCGATCAGTTGAAAAAGAAATTCTTGAGGAATAATTTCGGCGACAGTTGGTTCACGTATTGGTTCACTCGATTCTCTATTTCTAGAAGAAGATCTAGGGGTCAAAGAAGCCCTAGGTTTACAAGAGGAAGGATTGGAAATGATGGCATTAGAAGAAGAACCAAGTTTAGACAATGAGCCTAAACTACGAAGTCTACCACCTCTTCTACTTATAACGGGAGCAGTAGAAGGAGCAAGTTCATCGATAATAACAACCTTGTGAGGATCAGGTGTAGGAGAAGACATGATTGTATAGGGAATTAACAAGGGATATATGTAGAAGTGAGAAGGAAGAATGAAGAAGAAAATACTGTAGAAGGGAGGTTCCATAAAACAAAAGAAGTATGAAGTATTTATAAGGAGAAGTTACCATCATTGAAAGTAGGTCATGATGAAGTGTCATAATGAAACTGTCACTTCGTGACAGATGTAACCGTAGAAAATCCCTAAAAACGCTGAGAAGTAGTAGAACCAATCGTCAAAAGCCACGTTCCATATGCATTAAATAAATGTGACATACGACGTGTTTGTTCAGAAGAAAACACAATGATACTTGGAAAGCGGTGGAAAAGAGTTCCCGCGATAAATACTTACCATTTCCCGAATAGTCAATTGAAAAATATTTAGAAAGTGGGTGGTCTATCTGTATTGGTGGTATTACACGTGGAATCATATTTAGCTAACAACGCATGATACGTGGAATAATATTGGAATAACATATGGAATACTTCATTAATGAAGTGTAGGAATCACGAAAGACAGGGGATAAACACTGACAAGATAATAAAGAACCAACAATCGAACCTAAGCTGCTATTGAAGAGGAACGAGCGGAACGAATCAAGACTGGAAAGAAGGAAGATTTATAAAACCACAATTAATGAGGAAATGGAGTCAGAATCGTTAAAAAATTCTTATAGTCAGTTATGATTACCAATCATAACGGGCAATTAATACCATAACGCTCGTAATGAATTTTCCATAAATATGAAGAAACTTTATATTTGGGTATTCCTATATAAGGGTGCAGAATCTCATTTGTAAGGACAAGTTCCAAATATTATCATAATATATTGATTTTCTCTTGCTTCTTTTGTGAAATTTATTATTCTCTCTTTTCAATCGTATTGCCGTATTTATTTTTTCTCAAGTGAATTATTGAGGAAGTAAGGAATTATTTAGTTATCAGTAACCTGATTTCTTCTAAAAATAGGATTTAACAAAGATTCTTATTTCTTGGTTAAACATTAAGAACCTTTATATGGTTTTTCGTACTGTCCCTTCTTATCTATATTTTTATTAATGTGATGCTTATTCTTTCCTGGGCCAATGGTGTCACGACCTGACCGGTCGTTTTGAGCTCTAGTGCGTCGGTCGGTGATCTGAGGGCATGAGCAGCTTCACTTCAGGTATTATGGCTTGTATGCGAGGTCAGAATTGAAATTCGGTAAGCTCGGAGTGGATTTGGAAACAAAATTATCATTTTAGAAGCTTAAAGTTGGAAGAATCTGACCTAGGATTGATTTTGAGTAAATGACCTCGAAATCGGGAATTGAAGGTTCCAACAAGTTCTTATAATGATTTTAGACTTGGGCATATGTCCGAATCGGGTTTTATATGGCACGGGAGCGTTTTGGCGCCTATGGTGGAAGATTGACATTTTGAAAGAATTTCAGAAATTTGGGTTGAAGTGCATTTCAATGTAATCGATGTCCGTTTGGGATTCCAAGCATAGGAATAGCTCCGTATGGTGATTCTGGTATTGGGAGAGCATTCGGAAATGGATTTGGAGATTCGTAGGTCAATCTGGAGTCATTTGGAGGAAGTTAGAAATTCGAAGGTTCTGAGATGTTTGACCAGAAGTAGACTTTTTGATATTGGGGTCAGATTCCGATTTCAAAAGTTGGAGTAGGTCCGTAATGTCGAATGTGACTTGGCTGCCGAATTGAGGTAAATCGGATGTGATTTGGTAAGGTTCGGTATCGAATGTAGATGTTTGACATTCTAAAGTTCATTAAGCTTGAATTATTTTAGGCCTCAAGCAGGTTCGTGTTATGTTATGGGACTGGTTTGTTTGATTAGACGGGGTCCCGGAGTGCCCGATGTGTTTCGAGATGGTTTCAGGTCATTTCTCCATGAATTTCTGCTGCTGGTTTCTGATGCATCTCGTGTGCATAGCGATCGCGGTTAATGGGACGCGATCACGAAGAGGAGTTGGAGCTGGGGAGGAATTGTGCGTACGAATGTGACTGTGGGCTCGCAAACGCGTAAGATGCCTGGGATAGCCTACACGAACGCACGAGGGATGTCGGGAACGCATAGAAAAAAGAGAGGGAGCGGGGCTTGGAGCAGTTGACCTTCGTACGCAGCTGCTGGAATGCGAACATGTAGAGGGTGATTGAAGGTAGTGCATTTTGGCTTTCGCGATCATGATGGTCTTTCCGCGATCGCGAGGAAGGGCAATGCTGGGAAGTGTCTTTTTAAATACGGGATTTGGCCATTTTCCTCCATTTTCATTAGGTTGGGCGATTTTTGGAGCTCTTGGAAGGGAGATTTTCGTCATTTATGTCAAGGTAAGTGATTCCCACCTATTGCAAGTTAAATACATGGATTGTGTATGGATTTAGACATGAAAATATTTAGAAATTTTGACATTTGAAGAAAACCTAGAAATTTATATATTTGAATTTTTACCACGAAAAAGGACATGGGATTTGGAATAAATTATGTATTTGAGTTCGTGGTGTTATGGGTAAAGATTATCTTCGAAAAGTTTCGCGATCCGGGCACGTGGGTCCGAGGGTGATGTTTATGGAATTTTTGAACGGAGTGGAAATTTTTGTAAATTGAATTGTTATGAGTATTAGAGTATATTTTCATTGGTTTGCACATTCATTGACTAGTTTCAGAGCGTTGGGCATCGGTTCGAGTTGTTGGAAGGGCTTAGGAGCCGGTTATAGAATTACAAGGAGAAGTAAGTCTCCTTTCTAACCATGTAAGAGGGAATTAACCCCACAGGTGAACTAAATTATTATGTACTTCTATTTGTGGGGGCTACGTACGCACAAGGTGACGAGAGTACGTACGTAGATACTAGCTATGCCTATGTCCGGGTAGTTTTAGGATTACATGATGCCTTGTTGATATTGTTATTGATTTATGTTTATTGTTTGCCTTGAGAAGGAACGGGATTGAGTTTGCTTATTAAATGTTTTGAAAGGAGTTCCAATTTAAGAATAAATTGGGATCTTTAAAGTTTTTATTTGAATTTCGTATATTGGAAAGAATGGAAGAATACTATAATAACTTAAGAAATCTATGTCTAATCGCGTTGCAAGTATGATCCGTGAGCGGGGTAATTCCTTAAATTTATATTTGACCGCGTCGCATGAATAATCTGCGAGCTGGGTAATAGATGCATATATGGTTCGCGTCGGTTGACCCTCGACAATACACAGTTTACATTTATGTTGGATCGGGCCGAACATCCTCGGTGGTATTTATGTGTGATAAAAGAACTTGAAGTTCCTTTTATAATTAGTATAAATTCATTGTTTTTATGATTATATGTTTTAGAAGAAGGAAGTAATTTAGGCTCTTAAATACGGTGAAGACTTGTTCAGTTATTTCTTGTTCTGAGTCTTATTGTTGTATATCGTGCTTAATTAGAATTTCATATTATCATATTGTTGGCCCTTAGTAAGTGATGAAGTCGACCCCTCGTCACTACTTCTTTGAAGTTAGGCGGGATACTTACTGGGTACGCGTTGATTTACGTACACATACTACATTTGCGGCACATTTTTATGCAAGTGCATTTATGGTTAGCGGCCTTGTAAGAGCATAGGCAAGTACGCATGCGGAGACTTAGGTGAGCTGCATCTTATGAGACGATCCACAACCAGTAGAGTCTCCTTCAGAGTTCTTATATTTCCTTTCCTGTCCAAATTTGAATTACGGACAGTATTGTATTTTAAATTCCTAGTAAATGCTCATGCACTTGTGACACCGGATTTTGGGATGATTATGGGATATTCAGTATTGAAATTTAAAACCATTATTAATTATTCTATAAAGTTCATCTTTTACTAGTTAAATTGAAGAAAATTTATGATTTCAAAACTATTAAAATGAGAATTTAATTAACTATTTAGTGTTGGCCTGCCTGACAGTGGTGTCCGGCACCATCACGACCTTCAATGGATTTGGGGTCGTGACAATATGGTATCAGAGCACTAGGTTCACTTAGGTCTTACGAGTCATGAGCGAGTCTAGTAAAGTCCTGCGGATCGGTACATAGACATCAGTACTTATCTTCGAGAGGCTACAGGGCTGTTAAGAGCACTTCCCTTCTTGATTCCTCATCGTGTGATTTGATTCCTTTGAGTATTCCTTTGTCACCTCCCTATTAAACCTTATGTGATGTGAAGTGCTTGTTATAAATCGGTAATAGATGAATTGTAATGGTACTACATAGGTGGTGCACGGTGTTTCTACCCGCGTATTTGATTGGGCTATTATCGTTGCCTTGCGGAAGGTCGTCTTGTCATTTCAGTTCAGCATCAGTGTTACCTAAGGTTTTGAGGTTTGGCCCTAATTGTTATGGCGATTCGTGCGCTGCTATTGCACAGTGGTTGTGGAATGGTAGGATTCTTGTCCAGGCGTCGAGGTAGTGAGTGACCTAGGGAGGTGCTACTCAGAGTATGATTCAGAGATTCAGTATTTTATTTTCGGCAGAGGAAAGGCAATCGGACTAGGAATGTTTAGGTTTGGGTTGATAGAGTAAAAAGGCTTGGTATTTTGAGCGTGGTAGAGTTCTCAATTGTGATATGGTGTCGTTGTCCTTGTTGAGCGTGTTAAGGTTTGCCGATGTCATGGCCTTCTTTAATTTTCCTTTGGAGCAGGGTATTGGGAAATGCCGTCTGAGATGCGATTGTCAGAGATAGCGATGTGTTGCAATTTCTGGATAGAGTCGGTGTTTCTAATATTGATGGATCGAGAAAGATGATCTTCAGGGAGGCTCAGAGTTAGTAGCAATTGGTCAAATCTAGTGTCGTAGTGATGGATATTGCATTGAGGCGGTATTTGGGCAGTGAAGGATGAGGAAGAATACGTAGGAGGAGTCTTGCGGTGGTTAAATTTCTAGATGTCCAGGGGTAAGAAACAGGAGTGGTGTAGTTTATTAAAGGAGAGGGTTTGACCAAAGTGGGGGAGTGGTGGAGTAGCATATGGTTTTTGTGGTAGAATAGTTGCACGTCTTGAGCAAAGTTCAGAGTTATTTGGTACTCATGGTGGGTAGTGACTAGGTCTGCAGACTTAATTTGGAACGTTGACTGCTATGGTGGGAAAGGTTGGATACAGTGGCAAGGAATTTCTTGATACAAAGAAGGTTACAACATGACTTTTGATTGGAATGTATTGTCACACCTTTAGTTGATGTCCATGAGGAGTGAACAGACTTTTGTAGCAGATGATTGAGCACGGGCTCCGGATGGGTTACTGAATTCATAGTAATTGTACCTAATACAGCGTCGTTGGATGATGTCGGCATGGAGTTTCCGCAGGTAGGTTATCTCATGTGAGAAGGTTAGCAGTTGCGTGGTGTTGACGGAGATTCTACGAAGGATCTATTGGCTATCCAGTAAGAGGTCGAATGTGTGCATGTGGCTAGTGATTCAGAGTGTTCATGAAGTGTTTAACAAGAAGGTTTCGAGAACTTTGGCGGGTTTATTGTGCAAGACCATGTCAATGGGGGATAAGGAATATTGGTGGGTTCCGGAGTTATGAAATAGTAGCTTCAAGATAAGTGGGAGAGCCCCACGGCTTATGATTGTATCGTATGGTTCTGCTTGAGAGATCTCTGGTTATCGGCATATTGATAGGTTATTATGTTTTAGGAAAAATAACATCAGTGGTAATTTGAGCAAAGAATTTGAGGACTATGCGCTATATTTGGCTTTATCCAGTCATGTTCAAGCTTTGGGAAGACTCGATTTATGCTCCGTGTAGAGGTAAGTTACAAAGAAGATGATTCAATCGGGTTCTTCTTTGATAGGGTGTTCATGTGCTAGCAGAGCCTTGGAGTTAATTATGTTCAGGACCAAGTCAGGGTGGGTAACTCTCAGCAACGGTCCTAGTGGATTCAAAATTTAAGTGTGGTGCCTAAGGATTTCGAGTTTGTAGTATGGTTAAGTATCGAGCTTTTGCAGCGAATTATGAAAAGAGCTTGGAGTGATCTATGTTATCTTTGGTCTGCACTGTAGCATTGGAGGAAAGGGAGAAAATAACTTCGGATTCATGGAGAAATTATCAGGATGGGTGTACCCGTTAAAGATGCGAATATGCACACAAGGAGGGTATGAGATGGTTCATGGGTTTTGAGACAGCATGGTCTCGTGAAATAAGGTCACTCAGGATGAGTGCGGATTTGGGTTCATTATGTTTTGAATGGAGATATCATTATTCCTAATACAAGCCCATAGTAAATTAGAATAAGTCGGATCGGTTAGCAGTGGTTGAATTGGCATGATGGCGGCAATGACCAGTTCCTTCACCGTGTTAAAATAAACATGTGCTTTGTGGCGATACGTGCGAGACTTGGCGGCCGCCGTTGCAATGGTTCTCCTGAAATGAGTCAAGTGAAAGGTTTCTATAATACCCTATTAGTGGTTCAGGAGTTATGATGGAATTCTTGTGTTCTCGCACATAGGTAGGATAGGTGCGGTGAGCGACATGAAATTTGAAAGTTGAGCGTTAAGGTTGCAGTTTGGGGTTAACAAGAATGTCACGAGCTCGGATGAGTACGAAAGGATTCAGATGTTAGAGTAAGTTGGTATTTTCTTTAGCATCACCTAATATCGGTGTCATGTGTAAGTGGCTTTGTGTTCTGACTTGTGGCTTCTTGATTTGCTTTATAGCATTAGTATGGCCGGTGGTATGAAGGTGCAGACTTACTACCTGGTGCGGAGGGTCGTGGGAGTGTATCCCTCGGGAAGATTGTATAAGTGTGACATGTTGTCACTTGATTGATTAAGGATTGAAACCAATTATGGAGATTCGGTACTATCGCTAATGCAAGAGTTTAGGCCTAAAAGGCACTCTTCTCAGTTGGATGTGAACTGTGGGAGTTTGTTCCAGATTCGACGGTTGTTCTTGTGTGTCATGGGAAAGGTCATTGTGGATCCTTAAGAAGGTATTTTCCCAAGCATGGTATGATCATAATCAGTTTGAGGTCCGTTGGTCGGTCCAAATGTGGAGGTGTACTCTACACTAGCCTAGGTCTGTTCATTCAGCATATCATTCCTTACAAAGGAGTCTTTGGGCCTTGGATGTTACTTTTGTCATCAGCTATTTCATGTAATACCCTATTGTGTCGTGTGTGTTGTGAGGTGGTTTGATTATTCGCACTTGTATCGAGATCCCCTGTAGTTTGTGGTGTTATATGAGCAGGATGGCTCTCGAGATGCAGGTCATTTATTGCACCTTAGTTGTGCTTGAGTTTCGTAGCTTATGGTGTTATCTGTCTCCCCAGGATTTGCATTGCACACTTCGTGTGCTTGTGGTTGATATTCAGGATTTTGTAGGTATGATCATTTTAGCTCTGTAAGTATTTATTTATAGATTATCATGTGTGGATCAGGTGGCACGCCGCCACGGGTAGGTTGTTTGGATCGGGTGGCATGCTGCCATAGGTAACGTGTGTGGATCGAGTTTCACGCCGCAACAATGTGATGTTGAGTACAGTTTCCCATATCTATTGTTGTGTGTATTGCTTCTCATTTTCTAAGGTTCATAACATCTTTTCGGCTGTTTATATTAGTTACGTGGGTTGAGAAATTCTTTTCCATAGTTCGTTCCTTATGTATCACATTCGAGTTTGTAGCTGGTTGGCACATTGTGGCATCATATGAGGCCTTTAGTAGCATCTGATGTGGCTTATTTCTTGAGTAGATTGTACTGGGGGAGACGAGGCTATTGGACCTAGGATCAATGCGATCAAATTTATATGAGGCACATTAAAGACTAAATATCGATATTCAGTCCAGAATGAGGTAATGGTTCTTATCAGGAGGAGAGACTCAATGATTTGTTGACTCGACAGTAGTTGTGAATTTCTACACATCTCTTTCGTCGTGGCAGTATTTCAAGAGTTGGAACGGGACTTATATGTGTCATGGGGTGTGTTGTGGGCATTAGATTCATGGAATTGTGATTATTATTGCTAGAGAATGTTATTATGGCCAGGTGAATTAAGTAGTGCATAGTGTGGATTCAAAACAGGTATATGATCATGTATTGGCACATCGTATAGTCATGAGTATGATATTCGTGTGTTGGAAACAGAATTGGTAGAGGATTTCAAATATTGGAATTTGGCTCTAAGGCTTATTCGACTAAATGAAAAGGGGGAATTGCAGGTTTTCTTGGGCTGATGTGCTCAACTTGGTTGTGGTAGCATATGTAGGTGCACGAGGTGTTTGTTGGTTGATTTCCCAATGCACACGCAAGTGTACGTGGTCGACAAGTAATATAGGAA
>MDKI01283024.1:0-37440 GCA_005239505.1 Nicotiana paniculata | reverse complement strand
GTTTACACACGAACGGTTCCAAAGTTGTAGCTCAATCCAAACTCTTTTCACCAAAAACCCTGTACAAGTCCTTCCGATCAATCGGCATAGATTTCAAAAATTGGAAAACACAGTTGTTTGGAGAGGATACAAGCAATGGGAGAAATTAAAATGAGAGAGTCTTATCGGTGAAAACCCACACGGGCACTGTAAGGCGACGGTGAGTGGAGAAATTGAAAATGAGAGAGTCCTGTTAGTGAAAACTCGCAAAGAGCACTACAAGGCGACGGTAAGAAGAGAAATGAGAGAGGTTAGTAGGTGAAAACTCGCAAAGGGCGCCACTAATCAAAAAGGATAACGGATCACTGGTATAGACACAGTCCGGAGCAAGGTTTCTAGATCTCGAGGTAATAGTTGTGATGAATTTCTTAGAGTCGGACGGTTTGCACGGATCAGCCATCCAGTACAAAGGGCATGCCATGTTCATTAAAGTCCGTATGCACTCCAGATAAGTCCTTCGTTCCTTTCCCCGAAAGGGACCCCTTTTGTTCGAATTCGTTGTCCATTCTGTCATTTATTTTTCTTTTGAATCCCTTTCAGTCTAACTCTGTCCCGAAACTAAGGCAAAGAAAAGATGGCAAGACTGATTTACAGGGCTTGCGTTTGACACGGGATGATATGCAGAGGGCACCCAGTTTTGTCAGGAGCATCGAGTCGATCCCAACTGGCCGAAGCGGTCGATACTTCAAATTCCAAGCCGTAAAGGGAGGAAATCGAATTGAAGTGCCTATATAGGCAATTGAAGTTGAAAAGTTGAGCCCCGTATGGTTAACCATCTTGGCACGGTTCGAAAAGCCGAAATATTCCAAATGACCTAAAGTTACAGTTGGAAGAGAAGTCAGAAATGAAAAGCCAATAAAGGCGAAATAAAGTTGGAAAGGTTAAGTCCCACACGACTAACCGTCGCAGCAGAATTTGAGGGGCCAAAACTCTTCCCCAATACTCCGAAAATCCAAAAGAAAAGCAAGTGAAAAGCCTACGAAGGTAAAATAAAATGTTGGGTCCCACGTGATCGATAGCCATATGGAAAGCCAAGGCCGCGGGATTAGAGAGGAAACCCAATCCCCAGCAAGCAGACAAGCAAGAAAGTGGTTGAGATATTCATCAAAGAACTGGGATCAAGCAGCTGAAAATCAAGGCCACAAAACCGACCACCGTTTCAAACTAACAAATTGTTCTTTGCTTGAACTAGGAAACAGGTGCAAAAGCAACCGTGCAAAAGGCAGATGCAATAAAAAGGAATCGCGCAAGAGCTAGAAGGAACTCTGCAGCATTGACTCCAAAGAAAGGGAAGTTTTCTCCAATGATCTTCTCCCGCACATAAAAAAAAATAAAAAAAAAGAGAAGAAATGAAGTTGAATGTGATGCGACCCTAAAAATGGCATAGGATCTTAAACTCTTGGCCAAACATTTTCCAAGATATCCCAGTCCTTAGTTGATGCCAACATAGGGTCCCGCACCCAAGTCGACACCGGCATAACCTGGTGATCTCTCTTTTTCAGGCAACAGCATAACCTGTTGACCTCCCAAACACCGGCATAACCCCGTGATCCTTCTGACAACAGCATAATCTGTTGATCACTTCCAGACGCTGGCATAACCCAGTGATCTCTTTTTCAGGCAACAGCATAACCTGTTGACCTCCCAAACACCGGCATAACCCCGTGATCCTTCTGACAACAGCATAATCTGTTGATCACTTCCAGACGCTGGCATAACCCAGTGATCTCTTTTTCAGGCAACAGCATAACCTGTTGACCTCCCAAACACCGGCATAACCCCGTGATCCTTCTGACAACAGCATAACCTGTTGATCACTTCCAGACGCTAGCATAACCCAGTAATCTCTTTTTCAGGCAACAGCATAACCTGTTGACCTCTCGGGCACCGGCATAACCCGGTGATCCTTCTGACAACAGCATAGATTTTTGCATTGAGCCTCTATTGAAACTGTTGAAAAATATCTTTAAATGATTTTCACCGGAACTGGTTTTCTAAACGAGATGATTTGACTCATGGCGTCATCACGACATAGTAATTTGGGTCGTGACATATGGCCTCTACCCTTAGATATAGGGTCAAATTAGTTACATAAATGTTAGTGTCGATAGAGTTTAGACACTTGAATTTATTTGATAGTTCCACTTCAATGGGATTGTCTAGCATCAGTGATTATGCGTGACAAAGGGAAAATGAGAAATCTCACTTTCTCAAAGAAAAACATCTTCACATCAGAAGATTAAAAGAAAAATATAGAAGAAAGGGTAACTAACCGAAAGGAAAAGCAATATTTTTTACTCTCTTTTAAAATATAATTAATATTACTAGTACTTTAAAATAGATTAAAATTTTGGTGTCGAGATTTAAAAAGTTCTCAATCTCCTAGAGTAATATCTTGAAAAGGTGGAAGATCTGGAGAGAAGATGGGAGAGAGGAGAGAAAAAAGAAAAATGGTATAAATAAATCCCTTGATTGAAGACACTAATAATGGATTGGGAGCCTTTTAAGGTGGAATGTATTTATTTTGTTTGTCGGCTAAATACAAAAACTTGAATATTTTTCGTAATAAAATTTCAAACAGTGTATATAAACGAAAAAAATCCCTATTTACAAACTACTCTAGCATGTGCTTCGTACTTCCGTTGGACATTTGTAATGTGGATTCGAAAAGATGATACTAATTAAGCAATAAACAAACAGGAATATTGGTAATGAAAACCTTTTTAAGCATTTTACTTTAGTTAATTTACTTTTAAAGCTGGCTAATTCAAGGGGATACTAAGCCGGTGCTCTACGTGGGTGTTTATGGTTCAGTTTGGATCGATTTTACTCTAAAAAAAAATTAAACCAATTAAGTCAGTTTTTCAAATATTAAAATTAAATCAAATAATTAATTTGGTCCTTCATCGGGTTGATTTTATCAAACTTTTCAGTTGTTATCGGAGTTCTTTTTAAATATATAAGATACAATACTAAACACATATTCTAACATCTATATTCGAGCATAAACCAAGGCCAATTAATCTTGTTTTCTAAGATATTTTGATTACAATTGAATTAGACATGATGAATAACTTAAGCATTCAATGAAATATTGGACTTATCAAAATAAAGATTACATATTAAACTATAATTTAAAGACAAAGAACTAAAATTATTGTAAAGAAACCTACAATACATAGCAAGTGTGTGTCAATATATATACTATAATTTTTAAATAAATATTTATATAGTGAATAAAAAGGGAGATGCAGTACGATAGGTTCTTACAGAAAATTCGACTCGTTTCCTTCGAAGACAATATGGTCCCAGGATAACGCAGTTATTAGCTCCAGCTGTCCTCTTGTGGTATACTCCAAATTTGGAGCTCCCACATACATTTGCAATTTTTTTTCTTTAGTCCCAAGAGGTGCTAGTTTTTTTCTGATGATAATTCTAATAATTTTTTTAATTTTAAATTAATTTGTAGTACCAATATTTTCTATGTAATACGTATATAGATATTTAATTATTATTTCAAAATAATTTTTGAATGAATATCAGGCTTTAACTCTTGTTCTCTGAATGCCGGAACTTTTTTTGGGACAAAGCAGTAATTATCTTAAGATTTTGCCCTTCAATTTCTTTTTGACATAATTTATTTACTCCTATTGTTTAAGCAAAATTTTACATGCTACTACTAAATAATGCACCCTATCTATTATAAATCCAAATACTTTAAAAATATTACTATTATTTATAATTACCTTTTATATTTTATAGCAAAGTACAAATATATACATACAAATGATCCCTCAACTCTCTCTCTCTTTCTGAAATCCTAGATCTGGTTCGCCGGCGGAGGCTCACTAACACTGTTGATTCAGTTTTCGATTTACTCAAAACGAAGCATTTTTCATCTAGTTTTGCCGATCAAAATTCATTTTTGGTATTTGGGTTCTCCTTCTTTGGAATCCATGGCTTCTTCTCCAGAATTCCGGAAAAAACAGCCTTCTTGTAAGGCAGTGTACTTACAGCCTCTACGATAAGCAAGTGAATGAGGTCGGTGCTTGACGAACGGTTCATCAAGTCATTTTTCGTGCAACTCCCTAAATAGGAATAAAGTTAGTTTACAAATAGGAGTAATCAATTCACATTTGACTTTGATATCCCTCTCGATACCTTATTGGAGCTTTGTAACTAGTGGTCGGTTTCTCGTCGAGTCAGCCCTTTCCTAGTGTGCCGAGTGAAAGTACGCAGGGGGGGGAGGGGGGAGGGGGGTGAATTGTGGTCTATTAAAACTTGGTTGACTAAGTGTGAGTTTAGTCGACTAGGTTTCGCACAGCAAACAGTTAAAGTATAGATGAACCAAGCAAACTGAAAGATAAACAAGACACAACAGTTTTTATACTGGTTCGGTACCGGTGTGATACTTACCTCCAGTTTTCCTTGGGTCACAAGGGTTCTCTTAGCTCTTTGATAAAAGGTTACAATAGTGATGGTTTTAGTTCATCCACCATTAACGATATTCAGCAACAATAATTTCTCTAATGTTGACACAACTCTCTTTTTATGTTCTAACTCTTTCTATCTTTTATGACACTTGTAGACTCAAAAATACAGTGTTTGTACTAAGAACTAGAGAGATTTAGAAAACAGTTACAATAGTGATGGTTTTAGTCCATTCACCATTAACGATATTCAGCAACAATAGTTTCTCTAATGTTGACACAACTCTCTTTTTATGTTCTAACTCTTCCTATCTTTTATGACACTTGTAGACTCAAAAATACAGTGTTTATACTAAAAACTAGAGAGATTTAGAAAACAGTTTGTGTAGTTGTGTAAGTCTTCTTCTTGAGATTCGCAGTCTTCTTATAGGAGAGTTTGAATAGCCGTTGCATATTGATCTTGATTGAGGCATAGAATCCTCTAAGGTATTTGACCCAAGGGGTGCCTCCGAATCATGCACTTGAGATGGGTTGGATTCGGTTATGTCCTTCCCCTTTCATGTCCATATTTCATGGAGTGATTTGAGGTTTCGATTTGGTTGATCAATCTTCTAATATAGTCCTTGAGGTATGGCATGATATTCTCGAGTTACACTTGATATGTTTCCTTGTTGGACAACCTCGATGTCCTTTGATTGAGACTGATTCAGCGCGACTGATGTTGTTTCCTTTTTTATGGCTTGACTTCCTTTGATTTAGCATTGTCAAGTTCTCTTTGACCTCGTTTTCTTTTTTATGTCCTTACCAGAAGGACTTTCCTTGAAGTGGTGCCTCGCTTCCTAACTTTCTGCAATCAAATGGATATGATTAGTTTTGCACTATTGTCATCATTGAAACTTAGATATAACAATCTTCCCCTTTTTTATGATGACAATAAAGAGAGAGTAAACAAATTATACTTCCCTTTCATATTCCTTTCATGACTTGAGATGCATGCTCCCCCTGAGTTGTTACTGAGATGTACTCATCACTGCTCCCCATGAGTTGTTGTTGTGGTTTACTCTTCACAATTTTCTCCACCTTTGACATCAATCAAAAAGGAAATAAAATGCATACCGGACAAACAAAATATAGTATATAATAGAAAGATAATATGCAAACTAGTTAGGGTAGCAGAAGTTATGCCTTCAGCAGAGGCATAAAGTGATGGTTTGTACAAACCAATGTAAAAATAAGTCACAAAGAAAAAGCAAGAAAAAAAATGTTTTTAACACACACACACGCCTTAGTTTCTCCCCAGGGAGTACTTTCGGGTATTGATCACTTTGGTGCAAAAGGAGTCATAGGAGGTTTCAACTTCTTTGGCGAGTTTGTCCATCTTTTCTGTCATGGAGTTGAATTCTCTGATTCCTTGCTTCCACGTGGCTCCCATGTCTATCTTGAGCTTGGCCACATTTGTACCTGTTTCCTTGGTGACTTCCTTAATTTTCTCCACCTGTTCTTTCATTTCAATGAGCAGGAGTTTTACCCCATTTAGATTTTGTTGAATCTGCTATAGATTGTGAGAGGAAGTCGACTGAGACTCTGGTGGTTCAGTGGGAGTTTCAACCTGTACTGGAGCACTTTCAACTTTGGTACACCTTACCTATCCATCGTCACTTAAAGTGTAACCCATCATAGCAAAAGTTGTCTTATCATAAGTACTGGTAATGTGCTTGGGTGAGAAAGGTGCCAAATCAACCTTCATAACGTCATGAATATATGAGATAAGCAAAGCATAGGGTAGACAAGTAGCAAAAGAGGATATATCCCTGATACTTTCAAGATATACTAACGAATCCACACAAACCAGTCAAGTTTTTTATTGTTCACAAGACAGTAAAGAACAAAAATATCTCTGGCAGAAAAAGTGCCGAGGGACCCAATTCTAGGAAGTAAAGTGGTGGCTATCATGTGGAAAAAAACACAGTGTTCAAACTTGAGATTTTTAGTATCAAAGTCAGGAGGACTATCAGACAGGAAGGCTTTTGCTTCTTCTAAGGAAACTTCAAAATATTTTGGCCAGGAATTTTGCACAAAAACATCATACCCGTTAAACTTAGCAGAAAATATCTTCTCAAAGTGATAAGAATCAAGAACAATTTGAGTGCCTAAAACCATGGACTCCGAGTCATCTTTATCATTAACAAACAGATTGGCATAGAACATTCTCACATGCTCTTCATACACAGAATTTCCAATAGTATTGAACATAGAAGAAAGGCGTTGAAAGTCAAAAATAGCAATCACATCACAGTACAGATTTTTCATAAGAGAAATACTTATAGGGCGTCCATAAGCCATAGATTTGACTTAAAGGACTCAAACCTTGATTTTTTACTTGGTCCATAGAAGACTAGTTTGTCTTCTGGCCCAAATTCTGTACTTTCCCCTTTCCCTTTCTTGCATGCAGGATTTTTGGGGATTCGCTCTGTAGGCCTCTTTCCTGCCTTTTTCTGGATAATAGATAGATCCTCCGAAGATTCACTACTTACATTTTCAGTTTTGAGGAAGTCTGAGTCGATGGATGATTACAGGTCTACGGTTTTTTCAGGGTTGTAGGTTTTCTGAAACGTCTAAATCTTTTGGTGGAAGTGGAAGATGAGAGGTTTCTTTTTTCCATGGTGGGGAAATTTGTTTAGAGCGATGAAGAATAAGAGGGGAGAAGAGGGTACTTATCTAGGCACTTGGAAGGTTGAAGGGTTGTATTGGTTAAGGGAAAAGATACATTTAGAAGGAAGTGACACTTCTGAGGAGCTGCTTCGACATTACTGATGGAAGTGTAATAATTACACTAACATCAAAATTAATACACTTCAACAATTAAGCAAACTTAAGAAAGGAAATAAAATATTTTAGATAGGTAGGAAAGATTTTCTTACAAGATACGCATAATGCAAATCTTTTTTCACATTAGACAAAATCTTTCTTCTAAAAGAGGTTTTATAAAAATATCAGCAAGTTGAGACTAAGTACTAATGAATTCTAATAAAATTTACATTTTTCAATATGATCACGGATAAAATGATGCTCGATTTCTATATGCTTTTACCTAGAGTGATGCACAAAATTTTTGACAAACATATAGCACTACTATTATCACAAAATATAGGAGTAGAGGTAATAGATAAATCATAGTCGAGAAGTTGATGCATGATCCAAAGAACTTGTGTACAACAACTTCCAACAGCTAAATATTCTGCTTCAGTCATTGACAGGGCAATACAATTTTGTTTCTTGCTATGCTAGGAAATTAGTGCAATTCCCAACAGTTGGCATGTGCCACTAGTACTTTTCTTGTAAATCTTATCACCTCCAAAATCTGTATCTGAAACACCTTTTAAAACAAAATTGTTAGACTGAGCATACCATAATCCTAATTTAGAGGTTCCAATAAGATATCTAATAATGCATTTAACTACAGTAAGATAGGATTCCTTTGGAGCCGACTTAAATCTTGCACATTTACACACACTGAACATTATATTTGGTCGACTAGAAGTAAGATATAATAAAGATCCAATCATTCCTCTATACATTATTTCATCAACACTTTTTCCATTATTATCTTCTTCAAGCGTAGTTGTTGGACTCATTGGAGTTTCAATGGAATTTGCATTCTCCATGCCAAACTTCTTTATAAGCTCCTTGATGTACTTGGTTTGGATAATAAATATCCATTTGGGAGACTGTTTGATTTGTAGTCTAAGAAATAAGGTTAGCTCTCCCATCATGCTCATTTCGAATTCTTCTTTCATAGTATGAGCAGATTCTTCACTAGTACAAAGTTAGGACTTCCAAAAATAATATCGTCAACATAAATTTGAGTAATAAGATTACCTGAATTTGAGTGTTTAATAAATAGGGATGTGTCGATATTACCTCGTTTGAAACCTTGATTTACAAGGAAGGAGCTTAATCTTTCATACCGCGCTCGGGGAGCTTGCTTGAGTCCGTATAGAACTTTATACAACTTGAATACATGATTTGGGAAGGTGTCACTTAAAGCCAGGAGGTTGCTTCACATATACTTCTTTAGATATGTATCCATTTAGAAAAGAACTTTTTACATCCATTTGAAATAATTTGAATCCTTTATGAGCAGTAAATGCAAGTAATATTCGAATAGATTCCAATCTTGCTACAGGTGCAAATGTTTCATCGTATTCGATTCCCTATTTTTTAGAGTAACCCTGAGCAACTAGATGTGCTTTGTTACAAACCACTTGTCCGGATTCATTCAACCCATTTCTGAAGACCCATTTAGTTACTACAATGGAAGCATTTGATGGTTTTGGAACCAATTTCCACACTTTATTTCTTTCAAATTGATCAAGTTCATCTTTCATCGCTTTGATCTAATAGACGTATTACAGGTCTTCATCCACCTTCTTTGGCTCAAGTTGTGAAATTAAAGCCATGTGAGAATAGAACTTCTGAGATCTTCTGGTAGTGATGCCTTCCTATGGATTTCCAATAATGAATTTGTGAGGATATATGGATTCTCTTTTCCACTCATTTGGGACGTTTGTGGTTGGTTCCCTTTCCTCAGTAGTTGACTATTCTGTAGAAGAAGATTCCTGGATTTCAATGTGCTCGTCAGTTGACTGATTCTGCTAACTGGTTGACTCATCTTGACAGTCTTTTCCTACAACAACAGACTTTAGGACAATAGAAATTTCCTCATCTTCAGGAAGTTTTTCATTCCTTGAGCGAGGGCTAGTATCGACAAAAACAAATTGAATTGATTATTCAATGCATAAAGTTCTATTATTGTAAACTCTATATGCTCTACTTGAAGGAGAATATCCAAGAAATATACCTTCATCGCTTTTTGGATCAAACTTACCCAAATTGTCCTTTCCATTATTGTGAATGAAGCATTTACATCCAAATGGGTGAAAGTAACTGATGTTGGGTTTCTTGCCATTCCAGTGCTCTTATGGAGTCCTTTTAAGAAAGGGTCGAATCAAACACCTGTTAATAATATGACATGCAGTGCTCACAGCTTCTGCCCAGAAGTGGTGGGGTAGAGAGTTTTCCACAATCATGGTTCTTGCCATGTCCTGTAAAGTTCTATTTTTACGTTCTACCACTCCATTCTGTTGAGGCGACCTTTGGCGAAGAGAAGTTGTGAGAGATTCCTTGGTCATTGCATAAGTTTTCAGATGCTCTGCTTTCAAACTCTCCTCCATGATCACTTCTGATAGTGGAAATGTAGTATCCTTTTATACGCTGAACCTTCTTACAAAACACTTCAAAATTCCTTAGAGCTTCATCTTTATGACTCAAAAAAATAACCCACGTGAAACGAAAAAAATCGTCTTCAATAACAAAAGCATATTTTCTACCACCAATACTAGCAGTTATAGTTGGACCAAACAAATCCATATGCAAGAGTTGAATATGTTAGTAGTAGAGACAATATTTTTTATTTTGAAAGATGAACGAGTTTTTTTTCCTAGTTGACATGCATCGCAAATATGATCTTTTGAAAAATCTAGTTTTGGAAAACCAATGATAAGATCGTGTTTGGAAAGTTTTTAAATAGTATGCTTGCTAGCATGTACAAGCTTTCTATGCCATACCCAGGGATTACCAATCATAGAAGTAAGACAAATTTGATTACCAAGACTATCTACATTATTGATAGTATACACATTCATGTCTCAAATACCAGAAAGAATAACTTTACCTGATTTGTCTTTTATAAACCAACCATGTTTCTTAAAACGAACCTCATAGTCCTTGTCATATAATTGACTGATACTGAGAAGATTGTAACCAAGTTCATCAAGAAGGTATACTTCGTCTACATCACATATTGAGCTGAGAAGAACTTTTCCAACTCCAATTACGTTTCCTTTTGATTTATCTCCAAAGGTAACTATTCTTCCATCTAGTTTGGTGACCGTTTTGAATAATTGTTTGTCACCAGTCATATGTCTGGAACACGCGTTGCCAAGATACCATATTCCTTTTCGATTCTTCTAGCGGTGTTCCTGTAAAACAGAATTACTTGTTTATAGGTACCCAAGCCTGCTTGGGTCCTAAATGGTTAGGTTTCTGAGTATTAGCTTGACTAGAGGATTTAGGTCGCCAGATCCATCTCCTGTTGTCCTTGAACCTGCATTGGTTAGAAGTGTGACCAAGTTTTCCGCAATAAAAACAAGACAGATTATTGGGATTTTCATAGCCACTTTCTGCTCTGATTCTATTCCTGCATTGCTTAGTGTGTGACCATTTTTACCATAATAAGAGCATGCATGGGAATTTCTAGTTCTAATCAAAGATATATGAAAAACAGTCTGATTTGATTTGACAGAACTATGACTGGTGGATTTTCGCAATCCATTCAGTTGAAGTTGAAGTTCATTAACTTCATCTTGAAGCATATCTCGCTCAATTTCGCAAAATTCCAGTTTCAAGGCCCATTCTTTTTTTTTCTCTTTGGATTTTTCTGAGTTCATTTAGAACTCTCTTAATATCTGCAAGAGCAATGTCAACAAATTCTTGGAGTTCATTACAGTTAGGACACGTAGGAAGTCGTACCTCGCTGGCCTCGTCTTCCATAAGACCAAGTTCACCTGAGTCCTCTTCCCCATCTGTTCATTCGTCTGCCATGAGCTCAAGTTCTCCTGAGTCCTCATTGCTATCTTCCTTTATGGACATGAAATACACATTTGCAATTTCTTCATGGTCAGATTCTTCTTCATCACTCCAGGCTCCAAAAGACTTCTTCTTTTGAAAGTTCCTGCTGATCTTCTTCTTCAACTTGGGGCATTCATCTTGAATGTGTCCATGTTTTCCACATTCATAGCATCTTCCATCATTTTTATCACTTTCATTACTCGTACTTCCTTTTCTGAATTTTGTTTTAACCCTCCTGCTATTACTATTTTTCCTAATCATTCTTGTTACAACTTGAGAAAGCATGGCATGTTTTCATCATGTTATCCTCCTTCATCTTGCTCTTCATTTTCTTGTTCAGCCACAGTTGCTTTAAAGGCAATTGTTTTCTTCTTTTCTTGTTGAATCTGCCTGTGCAAGTGAGTTTTATCAAAGGCAATTAGATCACTTCTAAGTTCATCATAGGATATTTTGTCAAGGTCCTGACATTCCAGAGCAATAACCTTGGGCTGCCAAATCATGGGAAGACTTTTAAGAATTTTTCTGACTCGTTCTACGCTTTTTATTGGTCTACCAACAGACTTTAGATCTCCAAGGATTTTGCTGAACTTGGAGAACATTTTCTCTACTGATTCTCTATCCTTCATTTGAAATAGCTCATAGTCCCGAACTAGAAAATTGATCTTTGTTTCTTTCACCTTGTTGGTTCATTCATACATGACCTCCAATTTATCTCACATTTCCTTAGCAGTTTCACAGCTTGAAATCTTTTCATACTCTTCTTCACTGATAGCATTATACAGCAGATTTTTTGCTTTGGCATTCACTGTTATGACAGATGATTGTTCATCAGTGTAATCATCTAAGTCAAGTGGATCAGTTGATTCTATGACTTGACCATTTTCATCTTTCTTTGGCGGAGTTGGAAGATTTCCCTTTTTGATCACGCACCAAACTTTAATGTCATATGACATAGTGTATGTTTCTATACGTACTTTCCAGTGAGAAAAGTGTTGCCTGTTGAAATATGGAGGTCGTACCTGAGAGGTTCCTTCTTGAAATAGTGCCCTGACGATTGTGTTTGATCCCATGATCTTTCCCTCACTAGCTATTAAGCAAAGTTTGTGAGCCTATCTTTGATACCAATTGAAATTACAAAAGGGGGGGGGGGAGATGAATTGTTGTCTACAAAAAACTTTGTTGACTAAGTGTGAGTTTAGTCAACTAGGTTTTGCACAACAAACAGTTAAAGTAGAGTTGAACCAAGTGAACTGAAAGATAAACAAGACACAACAGTTTTTATACTAGTTCGGTACCGGTGTGGTACTTACGTCCAGTTTCCCTTGGGTCACAAGGGTTATGTTAGATCTTTGATAAAAGGTACAATAGTGATGGTTTTAGTTCTTTCACCATCAACGATATTCAGCAACAATAGTTTTCGTAATGTTGACACAACTCTCTTTTTGTGTTCTAACTCTTCCTATCTTTTATGACACTTGTAGACTTAAGAATACAGTGTTTGTACTAAGAAATAGAGAGACTTAGAAAATAGTTTGTGTAGTTGCGTAAGTCTTCTTCTTGATATTGAAAGTCTTCTTATAGGAGAGTTTGAATAGCCGTTGCAGATTGATCTTGATTGAGGCATAGAATCCTCTAAGAGATTTGACCCAAGGGACGCCTCCAAATCCTGCACTTTGAGATCAGCTGGATTCATTTATGTCCTTCCCCTTTCATGTTCACATTTCATGGAGTGATTTGAGGCTTCAATTTGGTTGATCAATTTTCTAATATAGTCCTTGAGGTATGGCCTAATATTCTCGAGTTGCACTTGATATGTTTCCTTGTTGGACAACTTCGTTGTCCTTTGATTGAGACTGAGACATCAGGACTGATTTGGTTTCCTTTTTGATGGCTTGACTTCCTTTGATTTATTGTCAAGTTCTCTTTGATCTCGTTTTCTTTTTGATGACCTTACCAGAGGGACTTTCCTTGAAGTGGTGTCTTGCTTCCTAACTTCCTGCTATCAAATAGATATGATTAGTTTTACACTATTGTCATCATTGAAACTTAGATGTAACACGACGCCCCAACGAGAATCTATGGCTTCTTATCTCCTTCTTTATTCGTCCTTTTACCCATATTCGATTTCTCAAAACGAAGCCTTTTTCCATCTGGTTTAGCCGCTCAAAATCCATTTTTGGTACTTGAGTTCTCCTTCTTTGGAATCCATGTCTTCTTTTCCGGAATCTATGGCTTCTTCATCTTCTTTGTTCTTCCCCATTTTTAGTTTTAATACAATGTATACAGTGTTTTGCTTGGCCGGAAAATGCCATCTCCGATAAACTTTCGTCTTCTCTTTGCTATTGAGTCATATACAATGATACAACTACATTGTATATGTACAAATACACTCAAAATTGAGTGTATCATTTATTTTTCTATGCAAATACATTTTTTTGTATTTTCACCTGTATTTATGTATTTCGAAGGTTATTTTTTATGGCAGATCCTTGTATTTTTTTAATTTTTCTTGTTTGAATACAACCTTGTAAAAGTAGCTATGAATGAATACAACTGAATATCACTCCATTTGTGATTTGTTGTTGTTTGAATACAGTCAAATCGAACACAATTTAAAATAGTTAAGAGTGAATATAGCGGAATTGAATATAGTGTATACAGCCGAATTGAATAGTGATATACACCTTATATCTTGATTTTTTGTTGTTTGAATACAACTGAATTCAATACAGTGAAATTGAATACTGTAAAATACATAAGAACGAAATACATCCGAATTGAATACAGTGTATACAACCGACTTATACAGCAACATCTATCCCATGATAAGTAATTAGTAGCTACAAATAATTAGCTAAATTATAACTACGCCGGACAATAAGCCTCCAAACAATAGACATTTCTGAAAGTTCCCCTTGTTTAACATGTCATTTCAATACAGGAAAGAAAAAAAAAAGGAACATTTAGAGCTGAATTCAATTTTCTCCCGAGCTAGAGCTAGATTCAAGTTAGATTACAACCAACAAAAGAAATCAGTTATTGAAAAGAAGCATAAAAGAAAATCAGACTTACTATATGTTGTAATTTTAATAAATTTTACATATAAATTTATGCTTCGCTTTTAAGTAATGGGTTCAGATGAACTTTGTGATCAAACTTTACATCCGCCCCTGATCCCACAAGTAAAATTTGGGAAAGATAATGCTTATAATAAGATAAAATACAATATAATTTTTACGAATGCGATTCAACTGATTCATTTTCTCTTCACCTAGCTCCATTACGGTCGAGTTAGTGGATCTCAAATATAAATACAAAAAGAAAAAGAAAATGAAACAGCAAAATCAGGTAGGCTATTTCGTCCTATAGCTTTAAAATTTAGCGCAAACAGGTGATGAGGTGCAACATGAGAATACACTTTAGTCCACCACGTCGCTTTTTGCTGAAGTCCCATATTTTTTCCCTTTCTTATTAAAAGTTAGTTGGGAATTGGGATAAACACTCAATTGTCACATTTTTCTTTATACCATTATATTATTGTTACAACACCATTCATATTGTTTTCAAAACATATCGACACTTTTGTGAGACCAAACAGAATCATGAAGGCAGTGATTACCAACAACGTTAATTACAAGAAGCAATTCTCTGCAGTTTTTGTAAAGTTTGCTGTCTGTTTGCTGTTGATGGGTTTTGCTTATCGTTTATTCTTGTCCAGTTTTGTACAGTTTTCCACTGACACAGCGTTTGTTTCCAACAAGACATCCACTGATCTTACAATTGACACAAGTAATTCACAAAATGGTTAGTTCAATCTTACTTACCACTGTTATTAAAATTTGGTTCTTGAAATATCCTTCTTCATTTTTAATTTCTCCTTATTCTTTTCTATATTTGAATTTTGTTGTAAAAATGACGTGGGTGGTTTTCGTTCACTTCTTTAGAGAAACATGGTGCTTGATTTTCTGTTTGTTGGAGTTGAAAGAACAAGTCTTTCATCAAATTCTGCTGTTTTGGGAGAAAAGCCCTCAAGAAAAGGAAAAAGGAAACCAACTTAACTTTTTCAGTTAATATTTCCTCTCTCTTTTTTTTTTTTTGTTAAAAAAAGACTTATGAAAGATCCATTTCTTGCTTTAGCGGAGCCAGAATTTTCGTTAAGGTGTTTTAAAATTTAAAGAAATAAATATACGAATAAGTCAAAGGAATTCAATATATAGTAGTGTAATTTTCCGGCGAAGGGTTTTCAACTCCGCCACTGATTTCTTGCATTCATCAGTTTGTTGTAAATATTTTACAAGTTAATTCTCTGAAGAGTTATTGACCTGATGATAGTCCATAATTTTGCAGGAAAATGCGATTTATTTAAAGGAGATTGGGTACCAGATCCCACAGGTCCATTTTACACTAATCACACTTGCTATTCAATTGAAGCTCACCAAAATTGCATGAGAAATGGGAGGTCTGATACTGACTATCTTTATTGGAGATGGAAACCCAAAGATTGTGAGCTACCTAAATTCAATCCCAACAAGTTCCTTCATATGATGCGGGGCAAATCATTAACCTTCGTTGGTGATTCAATTATGCGCAATCATGTACAGTCATTGCTTTGCATTCTCTCTCAGGTACATTTTCAATCTTCAACAGCCAAGATTATCACAGTAATACTTGAATTCTACTATTCTAAGTTTGGGGTGAGGCTGCAGTGGTTCTAGGCAGGGCGGAGCTTTTTGGGGGGGAGGGGGACAATGGGGTTCGTCGTAGCCCCTTTTGCTAGAGAATTATACCATATCTATAAGGTCAATATTATTTTTTAATTATATACCATAGATGATGAATCCTCTTAGTTTCGTCGTGTGTTTACTTCTTATATTCTGAATCCCCTTAGTGAAAACCCTGGATCTGCCACTGGTTTAGGTTGCATCGTTTTGTATGGGGCAGAAGTGATGACGTTTGTAAGTTTGTGGGAGTTGACATCAAGGGAAAGCTAAAACAGAGGCCAAAGAGGTTGGTCTGTTTATTTAGGATAATTCAATTATTCTATGTATGGGGTGAGGCTGTAGTCAGAGGCAAATATAGGATTTAAACTTTAGGGTTCAAGTTTTAAGATTCTTAGCATTAAACTAGTTTAATTTTAAAATTATGGATTCATAATGTATCTAAGTCAGAAATACTGGTTTCAGACGAACTCGTAGTTTATGAACTCCATCCGCCACTGGCTGTAGTGGTTCTAGGTTGCGTTTGTAAGGTTATGGGGTTGACAGTAAAACAGAGGCCAAAGAGGTTCTTGATCTATTGATTCCACTAGTTGATTGAGAGTCCAAAGAGTTTACCTAACGAAAACTTCGCTACTAAATGTGAAAGAGCAAACCAGACTAGATGAAAATAATTTCAAGTAAACAACGCAACTCATTTGGCTGATCTCAAACAAGGTGAGAAGGCAACTAACTCTTTAATGAAGGAAATTAGTACTAATTAAACATTTAGTAACTAAATGACAACGTCGGTGTAGGAAAAGAATGTGAGATATGAGTAGGGTAGTGCTAATTATGCATCCACAGCTATTTTTGGCTCCTTTTGGAGAACATCAAATCAACCATTTTCATTTGCTTTGAGACAAACTAATCCCTCAAGAACAGGCTCAAAAACTCAGTATTGTATGAAGAAATATTCCAGTAAAAGGGCATATTCTGCTGTTTGTACCAATCATGTACAGTCATTGCTTTGGTTTCCAGCTTCTTGTTCTTTTTATGTACTTCTTCAATAATGGTCATGTCCAACACTTTCAACTACTTATTTGAAGATCAATAATTGCTCTTAAATGGTCAATATGGATCTAAAAGAAAAGTTGTTTGTCCTTGTTAGTTATATTCACTACTCACTAGAATTTGTTGGGACAGTCTTTTCACATAAGCTGGCGTTGTATCTCTCACATCATAATTTTGGCCTTCCTTTGGGGATGAGTTACCTTCTCATATTGGCTCTCACTGCTTTAATAAGTAATGTCACTCTCAGCTACACTAATATTGTCTTTGAATACAGCTGGTAAAGTTTTTCCAGTCAAAACATTTCATTTCAAGTTTTTAATCAGTTAAAACTTATAATCATACCAAACTACTTCAACCATTCTAGTACAGCTCAAATTTTCATGTTCCATCACTTGTGGGTGATGATATCCTTTGACCAGGAAAAATGAGTAAAAAAGGGCAGCCCGGTGCACAAGGCATCTCACGTTCACGCAGGCAGAGGCGAAGCCACATGGTCACAAGGGTGGTCGAAAAATTGCACTGTGTATATCAGTGGCGGGCCCAGGATTTTGTGCAAGCGGGTTCAATCTTAGAAGTATATAACTTTAGTCGTAAAATAGTAGTTGTCAAGTGGGTTCAAATAAATATTTATACAAAATTTACACAGCTTTAATCCTAATTTATACCCATACACAGTATTATTTTTTGGGTGAAGCGGGTTCAGTTGAACCCGCTGGCCACCAGGGTCCGCCACTGGTGTATATAGGTAAAATATTACGTTTTAGAGGTATATAACACATATTGAACACTCTTCCTACCTTCGCCGCTGGATGCAGGGTCCTTTAAACCCGAGGGGTGTGATGTAGACAACCTACTCTAATGCAAACATTAAAGGCTGCTTCCACGTCGCGGAGACAACTTTACCGTTGCTCCAAGGCTCCTCTTCGACCAAGAAAAATGAGTATTTTGGGCACTGTAGAGTAGTGTTAATTCTGCATCTTCTTGAAAATGAGTATTTTTGAAACTCTCTTACTCGCAGAAGCACTGTTGAGTATTTTTGGAAGTGGCTCTTCGTTTTCATTTATTGTTTGCTTGCCTATTGTTCTGCGATATTCGTTGCTATCTGGAATACGTCAAGTTCAAGTTATGTTATATTGGGTTGTCTAGTACATCAAAAAATTCAGTATCTGGATTCATGTTTACGTTGTCGTGCAGGAAGAACAAGGCGATGAGGTCTACCATGACAAGCAATACAAAAGCAGAAGATGGTATTTTCCAACTTATGACTTAACTCTTTCAGTAGTTTGGTCACCTTTTCTTGTAAAAGCCACTATTTTCGAAGATAACAATGGAGTTTCAACCGATACAGCCCAGCTTCACCTTGACAAACTCGATGATGTTTGGACTCGACAATTTGATAATTTCGATTATGTAGTTATTGCTGGAGGGAAATGGTACCTGAAATCTGCAATTTATTACGAGAACAACAAAATTGTTGGTTGCCACAATTGCCCTGGTAAGAACATAACAGAAGTTGGATTTGAATATGCATATCGCAAAGCACTGCACTCAACTCTGAAATACATCACAAGATCGAAACACAAGGCGTATACTTTCCTCAGAACCACGACACCGGATCACTTTGAGAACGGTGAATGGAACACCGGAGGTTATTGTAATAGAACAGATCCGTTCAAAGAAGGCGAGATTGACATTAGAGACATCGATGAGGTAACGCGTAAAATTGAGTTGGAAGAATTTGAGAGAGCTTTGAGACTAAGTTCAGACGTTAGGTTGACAATAAAATTGTTAGACACTACTCTCCTTTCGTTGCTTCGGCCAGATGGTCACCCAGGGGTCTACAGGCAATTCCAGCCATTTGCTGGAGAAAATAGACACACAAAAGTTCAAAATGATTGTCTACATTGGTGCTTGCCCGGTCCAATAGATTCTTGGAATGATTTAATGATGGAAACTTTGGTCAGCAGTTGAAACGGGAAATGGAAATTTTGTTCAGCAGTTGAAATAGGAAATAGCGTCATTCTTTTTTTCTTTTTTCCTTTCATCTGCAATTTTTTTACAAGCTACAGGCAAATATTGACGGCCACATTGCTGCACATAAATCACAGTCGGGTCGATATTACATTTCTTCATGTATAATATCCCTCTTCTCTTTGAGATTCATTGAAATAAATTGTAAGCCAGACGGAGAATACTAGTACATAACATACAGGCCATCATTTGTCAATTTTCAAACATTTTGGCCTGTTTGTATGTTAAAAACTCAAATTTTCAAAAGAAAAATGATAAAGGCATCTCCACCCTTAAACAGAACTCTGGAATTCGGACAGAATAGAGTCCTCTTTGTCGGAATTAGGGTTCCGAACACTAGATGGTTAAACAAAATAAAAAAAAAACAGAGAAAGCGTTCAGTCACATCCCAACTTTATCTGGGCATCACAACACTGGTGAAGTAGCCCCAACCTTTTGTTTGGGGCATTCATAAACTTAAACGAGTACACCAAAACGAGCAAAACATCAAATGCAGAAGAACTCATTTTTGCTAGCAATTTTTGTTTTATTGGACTGAAATGTTATGACTCAGCAGAATTATGCATGCTACAGATGATGAATCCAACAAGAGGAAACCTCAAACCAACAAAGATGGCACAGATCCCTCTACTTGGTTGAAGCTGCTTTTTCTTGCTTCCTTGGATCTGGCTTAAGGAATGGGTCCTGCGAGTTAAATTTTGAATAAGAAATAGCGGATATCAAAATAACTAAACAACCTTAAAGACATAGGTAGGCAGCAAGCCAACCATCAGATATGCATAGTTGCTCTCTAAAACTTATCAGCCACCCAAGAAAAAAAAAAGTTGAAGCAAAAGAAAGCACTGTAGACATGTATATAAATGAACATATATATCAGTCAATCTACTATACTTCAATTAAGATTAGTACCCTTCTCCACTTAAATACTAGGCATTTGTCTGTGACAAGGTTCGCGCCACGACATGCGCTTACCTACACATCATGTAGTTGCATTCTTACTGCTGTATCAAAGTCCGGGGGCAAGGTAGGTTACATAAATCTTGCGATCTATTCAGGTTCATTTTGTTCCAGTACTAGATAATATGCGTGTATATATGCATGCATAGCGCGCGTGCACACACACATACATACATAGCATGCGCGCGCGTTTACACACACATATCTCCTTATACTTAAAAGAGCCATACCCCCAGAACAATGGGCTAAATGTTGAGACTACCCTCCCCCCACCCCAAAACCTCCGGCCAAAGAAAGAAAAAACTTCACCTTGATTGAACTTCCAGCAGATTCAATACAAATAAATTCCATCAGAATGGAGAAGCAGCCATATTTCATGAAAATGGAGAGACATGATAACAAAGCCCTGCCCAAGAGTTAATTTTATATTTTTCTATTCTATGGCAGGTCTGGTATAATCCTCATTATGAGCAGGAGCCAGAGATTGTGAAGATATCTAATTCATAAGTTAAAAAGAAAAATGAAGCTCAAAAGTTGGCAGCAAGTTTACAAACTCAAGTTGACTCCGAGTTTTCAGAAACAAATGATAGAATGTAAAGCAAAGAGGGCAAGAAAAGGAGGCCAACATGAAGAAAGAGTGTGTAAACTACTGCGATCACAACAAGGAAACGAAAGATAAAATGACAGAAATGAGAAGTGAAACTGAATTGAAGAAGGATAAACCTTTTGTTATTTCCATTCACATACTCAGCATTGAGAACGGTAGAGCTATATATACGGACTCAACAAGCGAGGGAAGTATGAACTGCTGAAATCATGTACGTAACTTGGCAGAGGGGTCAATACGTAAGTAAGAAAACTAACAGACCCAAAACAGGAAAAAAAACTTCAGAAATAACAACCTAACAACTTTAATGAGTGAGCTCGTTTTCCTTTTCTCCAGAGCAGTTATTAAAAGCCACGCGACGAAACAATGCGAAGCGAAGGATCACAGTTTCATAGGCAAAGCCATGCTCTTCACATAAATGTGTCCTTGGGCAAAGTCATTCCATTGAGAAACGGTCAATTCTTTGAATCTCGACATTATTCTAAATTGAATGTTGAAATTAGTTGATTTAATTGATATTTGATTATCAAAAGTAGTAAATTTGCACTTCACTTTAAGTGTGCGCTTCACGTCTCGCTTTTCAGTTCAAGCCCCATGAACTTTCTTCGCACCTTCCAGTTTTACAATTATCGAGAGAAAAATCAAATTCCCATCATCTTAGATTGAGGCAAACCCTATACTCCATTTTATCGGTTCCTATTACCTCTCTACTCCTCCCCTCCCCCAACAATCTTTCTCAATTAGAGGCTTATAACAAAATGCAAGATTTATCAATTAAAATACCTGAAAATCAATCAACAATTTGCTCTTTCGCAACTGGGAAACTCGTAATCAATCTCCTAAATAGGAGTCAAATTACATTATTGAATCAAATTAAACACTTCCATATGATGGGGAAGAAACAATGTATCAATCATAAATCAACTAGACATCCTATATAACTATTCGGTTCATTTAATTCCTATAATGATAAATAATTTGCTTATAAAAAAACAATTGAGAAGGAAAAGAGAAAAAAGGGCATACATTCTGGACGAAGAGAAGATTGGCAACGACGATTGCACCGACGATAGCGCCCAGCATAGCAGGCGGTCCAGTTAGCAAACTCCATCTTCTGTATATCATCTTCGATTCTTCTGCTTTTTCCTTTTTCTTCGTCGCTCCCAATATCTATCTCTCGGGAAATGGAAACCGAGAAGAAAGAGAGCATTCCAAGCTAGCTAGTTTTCGGCTTAATTATTTAAAAATAGTCATCGTTTATTAAGTTATTGAAAAATAATTATTATTTTAATGCAATAGAGATTAATTTAGCATAATATACTTAGTTCGGTGCACGTATGTATGAACTTCCAGCATATTATGCTGGAACTCCAACATACAAAAAGTTACAGCATAATATACTGGAGATATCACCCACTTATGTATGAACTTCCAGCATATTATGCTGGAACTCCAACATACAAAAAGTTAAAGCATAATATACTGGAGATATCACTCACCTATGTATGAACTTCCAGCATATTATGCTGGAACTCCAACAAACAAAAAGTTACAGCATAATATACCGGAGATATCACTCACCTATGTATGAACTTCCAGTATAATATACTGGACTGGTATACTTTGGTGGAACTCAAGTATATTATACTGGAGTTCCAACAAAGTGTACTGGAACTCCAGTATATTATACTGGATTATTTTTCGGATTTTGAAAAGTATTTTCGTTCAGATTTATCTTTACATAAAAAGTGGCTAAATTTCGATGACTTTTGAAATTGTGACTATATTTGAATGACCACTTGAAAATCTGACCATTTTTTAATTGAAATTTTTACATTCCTATGTCATATAGGAAACTATATTACCCTCAATATTTAAGGTTCGATATAATTACATTTAATATACTTAATTACCAATTATATACCATTAGTGGTTTTTAAGGGTATTAATTGACTCCTAATTTAATGGTACCGTATATTCCTTCTAATCCCTCTCCCCCACATTTCTCTCTCCAATTCTCACACCTTCACCCACGTTTCCCTCCCACACCCACGATTTCTGTATCAAAATCTCATTATTTCTTCCATAGCCAAGGTGCGGCACCTCTGCAATCTTGTCCCAATATTTTTGTGCCCGGGGGGGGGAGGGGAGGGGGATGAGCACAAGCCTGGTCAATTTGATGGTTATGATTTCGGGTTCCTTCACATTAAGGTTTATCTCATAGAGTTTGATTCTCAATATGTTCTGAGCTCGAACAAATCTTTTTATCTTTTTCTTTTGATGCTTCAAATGTTGGCAAAAGTCAATTTTCTCGTAACAGTTCATGGGAGGATTTTGCTTAGGAAGATCTATCCCTTCACCATGTTTTTTTGGATTCCATATTTAGCATAGCAGTTTCATAAGGAGTAACAAGAGCATATATGAGTATCACAGAATTGTAGCATAATTGGGATTTTCGACATAATTGCGTTTTTTGCAGAAGATTTGTAGTAGTTTTAGTCGTTTCTGATTTGTGAAAACATAAAACAAAGCATCTACAATCAGAATACAAATAATCTACAATTTATCTACAAAATATCATCAAACTGGGTACATTGAATTTTAAATCCCAATTCCTATTCAATTGTAGCCTAATCGGGATTTTCGACATACTTGCGTTTTTTACAGAAGATTTGTAGAAGTTTTAGTCCTTTTTGATTTGTGAAAACAGAAAACAAAGCATCTACAATCAGAATACAAATAATCTACAATTTATCTACAAAATATTTACAAACTTGGTACATTGAATTTTAATATTCCCAATTCTCATTCAATTGTAGCATAATTGAGATTTTCGACATAATTGCGTTTTTTGTAAAGGATTTGTAGGAGTTTTAGTCAACAGAAAATAAAACATCTACAATCAAATTACAAATAAACTATAATTTATCTGCAAAATATCTACAAACTGGGTACATTGAATTTTAATATCTCAATTCCCATTCAATTGTAGCATAATTGAGATTTTCGACATAATTGCATTTTTTGCAGAAGAATTGTAGAAATTTGAGTCGTTTTTTATTTTTGAAAACAGAAAAAAAACATCTACAATCAGAATACAAATAATCTACAATTTATCTACAAAATATCTACAAACTAGGTACATATTTGGACTCGACATGCTTCCCCTGAAATGTATGTTTCACATTTTAGATACATATTTTTGTCCAAAACACTACTAAATCATCCACTTTTTTCTTACTAACACGCATCTGCAATATTGTTACGTTAGACGTAAGTGTTGACAGCCTAGAACAACTTGTATATTTTTAATCCTTTCAGTTGAGTTCCAAGTAATTAAATATTTTAAAAAGATGAAATCGAATCCATTAAAACCAGACAATTAATTAAGGAATTCCCAATATTAGTGCGCCTAAATAAGGAAGTCTGCCGCTACAATGATTCCTTATTTAATGAAATTTCTGAAAGAATCTTTAATTCCTCAATATTAACGCGCCTAAATAAGAAAACTTATATGCACCTTAACAACGTTTCACCTCTAAAAATTCTATCTTCGTATTTCTCGATATTGTTATGTATTGTTTGGTGTGTTTGTTTATCATATGGATTCACTCAGGACTTAACTATTTTAATTTCATCTCGTGGGAAGAAAGAATGATTATTAACTTATTGGCAAATTGAAAATCATAAAACTATTATCTTGTAGGAAAGTCAATTAGATTGACTTGGAAAACATATGCACTGCGACTAAAGCTTTACATAAATTTTATTTTTTATAAAAGTGCTCCGTTGAAGAAAGTCTCTCAAAGCAGGATGTGCTCAGTCCACTATCAATTTATTTATGTAGATGAATTTTTGTTTGATTAGTAATTACTTTATCTTTCTATAGATAGATTAATTTATTTCGCAAGGTAGATACTTAATGCAATAATACTTTTGACAAATTACCTAAATTATTATGTTGGTGTATATGCAGTTTTTTTTTTTGGTTTCTCACCCGGTGTCCGGTATCCGCATTGGAGCCCGATTATATCTGGATTCGCGCCACGTAAGGCCCCATTCGAGGGGAAGCGTTCCCTACCAAAGATTTTTTCATACCCAAGACTCGAACCCGAGACCTCTGATTAAGGAAAGAGTAGTGTCATCTACTGCACCACATCTTTTGATGGTGTATGTATATGCAGTCTTATTAGTAAGTCTGATAGTACTCTTCATCCACGAGAGCAAAATATTATTTTCAATCACATTTATTGGATAATAAAATAATTATTTATTATGCCAAAAAAATAACTTTTGTTATGTCTTTGCATCTGCTACTAGCGGTAAATTTTTAGATTTATTATTCTTTGTTATTATACATGTGATATTCCTTGGGGTGCTTCTTATCGTATTTGTAGTGTACTCTATCGCCCTAAATCTAGATAGAAGCTTCACTGTCTTTGTATGCTTTCTATCTCATTATCATTAAAATTGTGGTTACGATTTTTAGATTTACCATCTTCTTATAAGTTAGCTAAATATGATTAACATGCATTGATTTTAGCATCTTACTTTTTTTATATACTTATTTTTTACATTATATCTCAGACATATTTTTAATATATTTATGTAATTTTGTTAAATTTTTAATATATTTATGTTCATTGATTTTGGCTTTGTATTTGTTCTTTAATCATAAAATCTCATCGAATTGGCATGGTTATATTTACTTTATCTATGTGTTTAAGCTCTGCAATCTAGCTCAATCTACTGATAAATGTAAGTTGAGAGATGAATTGAGATGGAGAGTAGAACACTGTTTTATTGCTCCAATAAAATGAAAATGAAAATGAAATGGTGATGATATGAAGTTATGTACAGGAGAAGCTGACTATTTAAATGACTGAACTAACCGTCTAACTACATGAGTTTACTAACTAGTCATTGACTGATATGGTTAAGTTAAACTAACTAGAGCTATCTAACTGCTACAATTGTCAGCTAATTAGTGACACTACAGCTGTCGTACTCCTTTACACCCCTCGCCCCCAAGCTAGGGCCTAAGGGAAATGACTATGTTCTTCATCCCTATTCCCTAGCTTGGAAAGTATGTAGTGATGTTGGTGCTCGGTAAGATCCTTGGTGAGAATGTCAGCCTGTTGTACTGTTGTAGCTAGGTAGTCTTGACTAGGGGTGGTAATCGGGCGGGGATCGCATATTCATAGGAAATTTAAGAACCTTCAATTTTTAATCGGGCATCCGAATTATGTTAATTTAATTTCATTTTGTATCAAATTTTACAGATAACTCATAAATACAATAATGAAACCTATACCAAGTCCCGAAGAAAAACTCTAGACCCAAAAGCAACAAAGTCATACTATGATCAAGCTTATTAATTCCTTATACCTTTAAGCTTCTAGTTTTCTGTAAATTGCGATAATTCGAGCTAAGGACTTCTGAATTCGATTCCGGGCATACGTCCAAGTCCCAAATCACGATACGGATCTACCAAGACCGTCAAAATACTGATATGGGTCCGCTTGCTCAAAATAATGACCGAAGTCAACTCAAATGCATTTTAAGGCACGATTTCACATATTTGTCAATTTTCACATAAAAACCTTTCTAAAAAAGATACAAACTACGCACGCAAATTGAGTAAGGCTAAACAGAGCTAATCGAGGTTTTGAAACACAGAAATTAAGGTTAAAATTGTAAATGACCAATCGGGTCGTCACATTCTCCGCCTCTAAAACAAACGTTCGTCCTCGAACGGACATAGAAAAGTACCTGGACTGGTGAAAAGGTGTGGATATCTACTCTGCATATATGACTTGGACTTCAAGGTGGCTGCCTCGATCGATTGACCTCTCCACTGCACTCAAACTGAAGGATAACTCTTAGGCCTCAACTGTTAGACCGGTCGGGCTAGAATATATAGTTATCGGCTCCTCCTCATAACTCAAATCCTTGTCCAATTGGACTGAGCTGAAATCTAACCCATGGGACGGATCACCGTGATACTTCCGAAGCATGGACGCATGGAACACCGAATGGACTGCTGATAAACTAGGTGGTAATGTGAGCTTGTAGGCCACCTCACCCACTATCTGATGAATCTCAAGGGGTCTGATATACCTAGGGCTCAACTTGCCCTTCTTTTTGAACCTCATCATAACCTTTATGGGTGAAACCTGGAGCAACACCCTCTTTCCAACCATGAATGCAACATCACAAACTCTAAGGCTGGCATAACTCTTCTGCTTGGACTGAGCGGTGAGAAGGCGATCCTGAATAATCTTGACCTTATCCAAGGAATCCTGTACCCAACAACCGAGCCTCCCCCGGCTTTAACCATCCAACTGACGAACGTCACCGCCTCACGTATAATACCTCATAGGGAGCCATCTGAATGCTCGACAGGTGGTGGTTGTTATAGGCAAACTCTGCAAGTGGAAAGAACTTATCCCAAGAACCCCCGAAATCCATAACACAAGCGCGAAACATGTCCTTCAATATCTGAATAGTGCGCTCGGATTGTCCGTTTGTCCAGGGATGAAATGTTGTGCTCAACTCAACTTGCATGCCCAACTCCTGCTGTACTACCTTCCAGAAGTGCGAGGTGAACTTCGTACCTCGATCAGAAATGATAGGCACGGGCACACTGTGAAGATGGACGATCTCGTGGATGTAGATCTCAACTAACCCCTCTGAAGAATATATAACTGCCATTGGAATGAAACGTGCCAACTTGGTCAGCCTGTCCACAATGACCCATACCGCGTTGAACTTTCTATGAGTCCGTGGAGTCCGACAACAAAATCCATAGTGATACGCTTCCAATTCCACTCAGGAATCTCTAACTTCTGAAGCAAACCACCAGGCCTCTAATGCTCGTACTTAACTAGCTGACAATTTGGACACCGAGCTACATATTCTACTATATCCTTATTCATCCTCCTCCACCAATAATGCTGCCGCAAGTCCTGATACATCTTGGCGGCACCCGAATGAATAGAATATCGTGAACTGTGGGCCTCCTCAAGGATCAACTTATGAAGCCCATCCACATTGGGAACAAAAATACAGTCCTACATCTTCAAAACCCCATCATCTTCAACCGTAACCTACTTGGAACCACTGTGGCGCACCGTGTCCCTAAAGACAAGCAAATTGGGATCATCATACTGACGCTCTCTGATACGCTCATACAAGGAAGACCGAGCGACTATGCAAGCTAAAACATGACTGGGCTCTGACATCTAACCTCACAAACTGATCGGCCAAGGCCTGAACATCTGCAGCAAGCGCCTCTCACAAACTGGAATGTATGCAAGGCTGTCCATACTCACAGCCTTTCTACTCAAGGCGTCGGCCACCACATTGTCCATCTAGGGATGATACAAAATGGTGATATCATAGTCTTCCAACAACTCCAACCATCGCCTCTGCCTCAAGTTGAGATCCTTTTGTTTGAAAAAATACTGTAGACTCCGATGATCCGTAGATACCTCACACGACATGTCGTAAAGATAGTGCCTCCAATTCTTCAACGCATGAACAATGGTTGTAAACCCTAAGTCAGGAACATGGTAATTCCTCTCATAAACCTTCAACTGTCATGACGTGTATGCAATCACCCTACCATCCGACATCAACACTGCACCGACCCAATACAAGATGTATCACAATACACCGTGTAAGACCCTGAATCGGTAGGCAACACCAACACTGGCGTCGTAGTCAAAGCAGTCTTAAGCTTCTGAAAGCTCAACTCACACTCGTCTGACCATATGAATGGGGCACCCTTATGGGTTAATCTGGTCAATGGGGCTGCTATAGATAAAACCCCTCCATGAACTGGCGATAATAATCCGCCAAACCCAGGAAGCTCTGTATCTCTATAGCTGAAGTAGGTCTAGGCCAGTTCTGAACTGCCTTAATCTTCTTAGGATCCACTTTTATGCCCTCTGCCAATTCAACATGTCCCAAAAAGGCGACTGAGTTTAACCAAAACTCACACTTTGAAAACTTGGCGTATAACTGGCTATTTCTTAAAGCCTGAAGTATAATTCGAAGATGTTGCTCATGCTCTTCTCGACTACGGGAGTAGATCAATATATCATTAATGAATACAATCACAAAAGAAACCAGGTAGTGCTTGAAAACTCGGTTCATCAAGTCCATGAATGCTGCTGGGGCATTTGTCTACCCAAATGACATCACTAGGAACTCATAATGGCCATAAAGACTCCAAAAAGCCATCTTAGGGACATTGGATGCCCTAATCCTCAGCTGATGGTAGCCAGACCTGAAATTAATCTTCGAAAACACTTTGACACCTTGAAGCTGATCAAATAAGTCATCAATCATCGGCAACGGATACTTGTTCTTGATAGTGACTTTGTTCAACTGCGATAGTCTATACACATCCTCATAGATCGATCCTTCTTCTTCACGAACAACACGGGGGCACCCCAAGGCGAGACACTAGGTCTAATGAAGCCCTTATCAAGAAAATCTAGCAACTGCTCCTTCAACTCCTTCAACTCCGGCAGGGCCATATGGTATGGCGGAATAGAAATGGGCTGAGTGCCCGGAGCCAAATCAATACAGAAATCAATATCCCTATCGGATGGCATCCCCGTCAAGTCTGCAGGAAATACCTTTGGAAGCTTACGAACAACTAGTACTAAATTGTCACGGCCCGGAATTCCCACCTTCAGAATCGTGATGGCGCCTAACATTTCACTTGCTATGCAAGCCAACATTAGAGAATCATTAAGTCAATTGTCATTCAATTTAGTAAATAAATCAATTAAGCTAAAACAAAATAAAACGAGTGCGGAATAATATAAATGCCCATAATATTTACTACAATTCGAATTTGGAGTCACAATTCACGAACTTCTAAGATTTTCTACAAACAAAGTCTAAAAGAAATACAACTGTTTGAATGAAAAGAAATAGTAAAAACATGGGAAGATAGATGGGACTTCAAGGTCTGCGGACGCCAACAGATCTACCTTGAGTCTCCAAAGAATCAGTCCGAGCTGCTACGCCTCTCGATCAGTTGGGACCAATGCCAAAATCTACACAAGAAGTGCAGAGTGTAGTATGAGTACAACTGACCCCATGTACGCTATAAGTGCCGAGCCTAACCTCGACGAAGTAGTGGCGAGGCTAAGGCGGGTTACTCACACTACAACCTGTATGCAATATATATAATAAGGACAGAAAAGGAAATAAAGAGCGAAATAAAGCAGTAAATTGAAAATAATAGCTACAACTTCAGGAAATAAGCCAACGACGTTCAGAATTACCAATCCTTAAGTAGTGTCCTCGGGCCATGAGGAAGGTTCCTCTGGACTATGACAAGGCTTAGTCTTGTGTGAAATGTGGGCAGTGCTTTGCCCGATGCGAAGGAGGGAAACAGTGCTTAGTCTCATGTAAGGAAAATTAGTGTTTAGCCTTGTGCAATTATGGAGGCAGTCCTTAGCCTTATGCAGTAAACGGAGACAATGCTTAGTCTCATGTAGTGAAAGGCAATGCTTAGCGTTATGCAACTAGGGAGGCAATGCTTAGCCTCATGAAATAAATGGAGACACTGCTTAGTCTCATGCAGGGAAAGACAATGCTTAGACTTATACAAGAGGGAGGCAATGCTTAGCCTCATGCAAGAAATAGAGACACTACTTAGTCTCATGCAGGGAAAGGTAGTGCTTAACCTTATGCAAGAAGGGAGGCAATGCTTAGCCTCATGAAGGAAGAGGAGACAATGCTTAGTCTCATGCAAGAAAGGGAGACAATACTTAGTCTCATGAAAAGAACAGAGACACTTCTTAGTCTCATGCAAAGAACGGAGACAATGCTTAGTATTGCACATGGAAAGGCAGTGTTTAGCCTTATGCAATTTAGGGAGGAAATGCTTAGCCTCATGCAAGAAGAAGAGACAATGCTCAGTCTCATGCAGGAAAAAAAGCAGTGTTTAACCTTATGCAATTATGGAGGCAATGCTTAGCCTCATGCAAGAAGAAGAGACAATGCTTATTCTCATGCAAGGGAAGACAATGCTTAGCTTTCTGCAAGAAAAGCGATGAGCGACGGTGAAAGAGTGAAGTATTTATTTGCTGGATGTGTTTGTGTTTGGTAACTTGTCGTCACGATGGTAGTGATTTGATGTGTGTATGTATTTGTGGATATTTCTATTTTTATGTACCTGCATTCAAAGAAAAATCATCAGTTTTGCGAGGGAAGGTCGGTTCGTGCTCTCGGCTCCTTGTCTGCCTTCATTCTTGTCTTGAGGTCTTGTTTGAGTTTCTTGGGTAACATTTGGTTGTCATAGAAACAAAGTTTTCGAAAAATATATATGCATTTGATAAATTATTTGTAAAAACATAGTTGTTTGAAATGTATTGTAGTATCTGAGATCAAATTTTAGATGAATCGGTGACTGTGATTCATTTAGAGACATTGCAACCTCTTTGCCTTAGAATTTTGAGAGTCCTCCTTAAAATTTTGTCCCAGTTTAAGTGCATACTTTTGAAAATACTTTTGGTTGTTCCACACATGAAGATGGTGACTGAACTTGTGATCTTTCTCCTGCTTCTAATCATGGGAAAATGAAGATTTATTAATATGTGACCGAACCCACAGAGCTGCCTAAGTATCCCCTATTAAACGAGAATCAGGTCAAGCATAGTTTAGTTACATCAAATGAAGAAATGCGAACAATCCTAAACATAGTATCTCTTGATTGCGTTTGATTTGATAGGTTTTGACCAAATTTCTCCATCTATTTCTACAAGTATAAGTGCTCCTCCTATTAGTAACCGATGAACCATATAGGGACCCTGCCAATTGGGTGAAAACTTCCCCTTAGCTTTCTCTTGATGTGGGAAGATTCCCTCTTGATGTGGGAAGATTCGTTTTAGCACCAATTGCCCCGGTGTGAATTGCCTCGGTCTGACCTTTTTGTTGAAGGCTCTTGCCATCCTTTTCTGATAGAGTTGACTGTGACACACCACATTCATTTTCTTACCATCAATGAGAGCTAATTGCTTGTATCGGCTCTGTACCCATTCTGCATTGTTGAACTCGGCTTGTTGTATAACTCTTAGAGAAGGGATTTCTACTTTGGCGGGAATAACTTATTGCCGTAAACCAATAAGTAAGGAGTCACCCCGGTTGATGTGCGAACCATAGTACGATATCCGAGCAGAGCGAATGGAAGCTTCTCGTGCCATTGTTTGTAATTATCTACCATTTTCCTCAATATCTTCTTGATATTCTTGTTGGCGGCTTCTACGGCTTCATTCATTTGTGGCATGTATGCTGTGGAGTTCCTATGCTTGATCATGAAGGTTTCACACATGGCCTTCATCAGATTGCTGTTGAGGTTGGCGGCGTTGTCGGTGATGATTGACTCTGGTACTCCGAACCGACAAACAATACGGTCCCGTACAAAATCTACTACAACTTTCTTGGTCAGAACTTTGTAAGATGCAGCTTCAACCCATTTTGTGAAGTAGTCTATGGCACTAGAATGAATCTATGCCCATTCGAAGCGGCGGGCTCGATCATGCCGATGACATCCATTCCCCAGACCGAGAAAGGCCAAGGTGAACTTGTTGCATTGAGTTCATTGGGTGGTACCCGTATCATGTCAGCATGTATCTGGTATTGGTGGCACTTCTGAACATACTTGATGCAGTCTATTTCCATAGTCATCCAGAAATACCCTGCTCTTAGTGTCTTTTTAGCTAAGGTGAAGCCATTCATGTGTGGTCCGCAAGTTCGGGCATGTATTTCCTCGAGCAATCTAGAAGCTTCCCTGGCGTCGACACACCATAATAATCCCAAGTCAGGAGTTCTTCTATACAGAATTCCTCCGCTTTGAAAGAAATGGTTCGCTAATCTTCGGAGTGTGCGCTTCTAAGTATGGGTAGCATGCTCTGGATATTCTTCCTTTGCCAAATATTCATTGATGTCGTGGAACCATGGTTTTCCATCGCTCTCTTATTCAACATGAGCACAATAAGCTGGATGCTTATGAATTCCTATTGGGATATGATCGATGAAATTCTTGTTTGGATGTTGTATCATGGAAGACAAAGTGGCTAATGCATCTGCAAACTCGTTTTGAACCCTTGGAACATGTTTGAATTCTATCTTCGTGAACCTTTTGATAAGCTCTTGTACACAGTGCAAGTACGACAACATTTTGGTGTTCTTTGCAACCCATTCTCCTAAAACCTGATGAACCACTAGATCAGAATCTCCATTTACCAACAGCTCCTGAACATTCGTGTCAATGGATAACCTGAGTCCCAAGATGCAAGCCTCATATTCTGCCATATTGTTGGTACATGGAAACCTGAGTTTCGCGGACACCAGATAATGTAGGTCGGTTTCTAATACCAAGACAACTCCAATTCCTACTCCTTGAAGTTTCCTGCTCTGTCGAAGAACATTCTCCAACCATCATATGTTTTCGTGATATGTTCTCCCACGAACAACACCTCTTCATCGGGAAAATACGTTTTCAATGGTTCGTATCCTCCGTCTACGGGATTTTCTGCTAGATGATCCGCCATTGCTTGCCATTTGACCGCCTTCTAAGTTACATAGATGATGTCGAACTCACTTAGCAATATTTTCCACTTTGCTAGCTTACCCGTAGGCATGGGATTCTAAAAGATATATTTCAATGGATCCATCCTTGATATGAGGTATGTAGTGTATGCACAGAAATAATGCCTCAACTTCTGAGCTATCCATGTCAAAGCACAGCAGGTGCGTTCCAACAAAGAGTACCGGGCTTCGTAGGGTGTAAATTTCTTGCTCAATTTATATTGCCTACTCCTTTCTTCCAGTTTCATCATGTTGTCCCAAAATGCAACCAAAAGCTCCGTCCAACACTGGCAAATAAAGCAGTAGTGGTCTTCATGGCTCTCGTGGGACCAGAACGGGTGGTTCGGACATATATTCCTTGACTTTGTCGAAGGCTTTCTGGAATTATTCACTCCAACTTGTTGCAACATCTTTTCTCAGCATTTTGAAGATCGATTCACATATCATTGTTGATTGTGATATGAAGCGCCTTATGTAATTGAGACGCCCTAAAAATCTCATCACGTCTTTCTTATTTTTTGAAGGTGGCAAGTCTTGGATTGCTTTGACTTTCGATGGGTCTAATTCAATCCCTTTGTGACCAACGATGAATCCTAACAATTTTCTGGCAGGGACTCTGAAAGCACACTTCAGATTCAGTTTCAGATTATACCTTCAAAGCTGATCGAAGAATTTCCTCAGATCTGCTATGTGATCTGTGCTCTTCTTGGATTTGATGATAACGTCATCCAAGTACACTTCTATCTCTTTGTGTATCATGTCATGGAAAATAGTTTCCATAGCTCTCCTGTAGGTGGCTTAGACATTCTTCATACCAAATAGCATCATTTTATAACAATATATTCCCCATGGCGTGATGAAAGATGGTTGGCAACACCGTTCGCCCATCGGATGGTTTGATCTCGATGAGAGTAAGTTATATGGATCTGATTTTGTAAAGGATGCCTTGGAGAAGGTAAAGTTGATTCAGGAGCGGCTTCGCAAAATACAGTCCAGACAGAAGAGCTACGCAGATCGGAAGGCGTGTGATTTATCATTTATGGTGGGCGAGAAGGTTCTCTTGAAAGTCTTGCCAATGAGGGGAATCACGAGGTTAGGAAATAAGAGCAAGATGAGCCCAAGGTTTATTGGTCCATTTGAGGTGTTGAAGTGAGTTGGGAAGCTTGATTATGATCTTTCCTTGCCTCCCAGTCTATCGGAAGTTCATCCATTCTTCTATATGTCTATGCTCTGGAGGTACCATGCCGACAGGTCGCATGTGTTAGATTACAACACGGTTCAACTAGATTAGAGTCTGGGTTATGAGGAGGATCCAATTGCCATTGTTGACAGGCAGGTTCGCCAGTTGAGATCCAAGAAGATTGCTACGGTAAAGGTCCAGTGGAGGGGTCAACCAGTCGAGGAAGCAAATTGGGAGGCCGATGAGGACATAGAAGCACATATCCGCACTTATTTGGCCCTCCATGTATGATTCTAGACCCGTTTGAGGATGGACATTTGTTTAAGATGTGGAAATTGTAACGACCCGGTCGTTCATTTTGCCTTCTAGATCCCCGTTCCCCTAATTAAGAATTCCGGTATGTGCTTTTATTATTTTATGACTTGCGGGGATGGTTGGTTTGGGTTTGAAATCGGAACACTTAGTTCCTTGTTAGTGGCCTAAGGTGGCAATGTTTGACTTGAGTCAACATTTTGAGTAAACGACCTTGGAACTAGGATTTGAAGGTTTCAATACGTTCGTATGATGATTTCAGACTTGGGCGTGTGTTGGGATCGGGTTTTGGGTAACCCGGGAGCATTTCGGCACTTATGTGAAAAGTTGGTTCATTGAAGGTTTTCTAGTTCTTTAAATTTGTTTTGGAGTAGATTTTGGTGTTATCGAGGTCTGTTTGGGATTCTGAGCCTGGCAATAGTTTCGTGTGGTGGTTTATGACTTGTGCGCAAAATTTGGTGTCATTTCGAGCAGTCTAAGTATGATTCGATGCATTCAGAGCTAGTTGAAAAGTTTGAAGTTCATGTGTTTATTCAAGTTGGTTTTGGGGTATGATTCTTGATTTCGATGTTTCTTTGCGTGTTTCGAGGGTTCGATCAGGTGCGTATTATGTTTATGGACTTGTTGGTGCGACTGGTCGGGGTCCCAGGTGGCTCGGGTGAATTTCGGACAACCCGAAGCTAAGTCTGGAAAACTTGAAAATGCTGGTTCTGGTTTCCTTTCTCGTGAACGCGACAGTGGAGTCGCGTTTGCGTAGTAATTGGGGACTGTGCATTTTTCGCGCTCATGGAGGCGCGTTCGCTAAGGTCTGGCTCAGGTAACCTTCGCGTTTGCGTATGAGGGCCCGCGTTCGCATAGAACAAAGGGCCTGGTGGAGTTAAATCGTTTTTACTCTTCGCGTTCACGAAGCTCAGGCTTGGAAAGCCTTCGCGATCACATGACTTCCCCCGCGTTCGCGAAGAAGAGCTTCGCTGCCTGGGTTAGTAACGCCTTCGCGATCGCGAAGAAGAAATCACTGGGCAGGATGGATTTTTAATGCGGGACTTGGTCTCTTTTCTCTCATTTCCCACTTGGTCTTGGGCGATTTCGAGGGCATTGTTTGGGGGAATTTCATCAACATAAAGAGGTAAGTGAATCCTATCAATTCTTTAGCTAAATACACAAATTATGGGTAGATTTAATATGAAATTAAGGGAAAAATTGTGAGATTTTGTTAGAACCTAGGGTTTGGTAAAAATAAGATTTGACCGAAAAATCTATTATGTACTTGAGAAGAAATTATATATTTGAGTTCGTAAGGTCATGATAACATTTATATTTAAAAATTTTCGGAATCTGGGCACGTGGACCCAGGGGTGGATTTTAGGAACCTTTCAAATTGGGTTGGGTAATTACTCTAATAGCTAAATTATGAATTTTTGAGCATATATTTATTAGTTTATATGACTTTTGGTTAGTGTTGGAATCCTCGACATCGTTTGAGGAGCTCTAGTGAGGTTGAAGAGCCGGATTGAGGACTTGGAACCAAGGTAAGTCTCTTTCCTAACCTGGTAAGATGTAGCTTATCCTCTTAGGTGTATTGTTGTTTTTTGCCACTTGTTTTGGGGAGCTACGTACGCACGAGGTGACGAGAGTCCGTATGTAGCTATATTTCATGATATGTCCAGGTAGACTTAGATTCACATCATGCCTTTAATTGTACTATGCCTATCATGTGTATGAATTGTAGGGATTAGGATTGAGATGAGGATTTAAATTGGAGATATCGATTTAGATTCTTATTTTAGAAAAATTGGAAAACATTTGATAATTCATAAATCTGCGTCATCTCGTCTTGCAAGTGCTTCCACGAGCGAGGTAAATTTCTCAACTCTTATGGGATCGGGTTGTTCGCCTCGACATGATGGTAACACTACTCTTATAGGATCAGGTATTTCGCCTCGGCGGGTTGGTGATAACTTGGCTTTCTGCCTCTTTTTTCGTGCCCTTATACATGAGTTTTGGATACAATTTTACACAAAATAGCCCCGAAAGCTTATACGTTGTGCTTGTTGCAGGATTGAACCAGAAATGAAGGCATTTAGCCTAAAATATGCTCAAAATAGGAGTTAATCCGGCACAAGGATCAAACCCAACAAGGCTACTCAAGCCAACAAGGCCACAGCGGTCGCGGTCGTGGTTTCGCGGACCGCGGTGCATTTCCAGTGAGTTCAGAAATTATGCCATCAGCCACCACGGCCGCGGTCGTGGTTTCGCGGACCGCGGTGCATTTCCAGTGAGTTCAGAAATTATGCCATCAGCCACCACGGCCGCGGTCGTGGTTTCGCAGACTGCAGTGCATTTCCAGTAGCTCAGAAAGTTGACTGTCATCCACCGCGGCCGCGGTAGAAGTTTCGCGGACCGCGGTGGAGTTCCAATGTGACCCAAGAATTGCAAGTTCTCACCGCGGACGCGGTCGAAGTTTCGCGGACCGCAGTGGCGTTCCAGTGAGATCCTAATGTTTTTGCGGACCACAGTCGTGTTTTCACGGTCCGCGGTGGTACTTTAGCGGTATTTTTATCCGAAAATTTGACAGACTATAAATAGACTATTTTGTAATTTATTTAGGGCTGGAAGATATCAGCTATTTTTCAGAGTAGTGAGCTCGTGAATATTTTAGGGTTTTTATTTCTTTAGTTTTATTCTTGCATTTTTAACATTGAAAACTTTAATTCATTTTTAGGAATCAATTAAATGGGTTATTCTTTTTCATTGTTCTCATCTTTGATTATGAGTAGTTAGACCCATTAGCTAGGGTTGTGGCTCAACCCT
>ML358560.1:0-11431 GCA_005239505.1 Nicotiana paniculata | reverse complement strand
CGATCTTCCATGATTGGAATTGCATGATCAATTCTCGTGCCTTTTTCAAGTATTGTTGCATTCATGCCCCTCTAGCAGTGTAAGTCCCCTGCATCTGATTGACTACCAGTTGAGAATAACTTTTAATCACAATTTTCTCTATGGAGAGTTCTCGTGCTAGTTCCAGACCTGCAATTACATCTTCATACTCTGCTTCATTGTTAGTAATAGGGTAACATTTAATTGCTTGTTTTATACTTTCACCTGAGGGTGGATTAAGACAATAACCAAATAGACTCCTTTGACATTTGAAGAGCCATCAGTAAATAAAGTCCACGTACCTGGATTAGCTCCAGTAAAAATTTGTAATTCCTTTTCTACTTCAGGAATTATTTTTGTATTAAAATCTGCGACGAAATCTGCTAAAACTTGAGACTTTATTGTTGTTCTAGGTTGATAAATAATGTCATATTCACTTAGTTCTATTGCCCACTTGACTAGTCTACTTGACAATTCTTGTTTATGCAAAATATTCCTTAAAGGATATACAGTTATTACGGAGATAAGATGGCATTGAAAATATGATCTCGATTTTCTAGCTGCCATGACTAATGCTAAAGCAAGTTTCTCTAGATGATGATATCTAGTCTCAGCATCTAATAAAGATTTACTAACATAATAAATACGAGATTGTTTACCTTTGTCCTCCCTTACTAAAACTGCACTTACAACTACGTTTGCAACCGCAAGATATACGTATAGTCTTTCTCCATCCCTTGGTATAGACAGTGGGGGGGGGGGGAGATTTGATAAATAAGCCTTCAAATCATTGAGGGCTTGTCAGCATTCCTCAGTCCATTCAAACTGATTTTGCTTCTTCAATACTGAGAAAATTTAAAGCTTTTCTCTAAAGATCTAAGATCTTCCCAGAGCTGCAATCCTACCTGTCAATCTTTGTACCTTTTTTTTCTTGTGATTACATCAGGTATTTATTCAATAGCTTAATCTGTGCAGGATTTACTTCAATTCCTCTATTAGATACGAGAAAGCCTAAAAACTTACTTGAAGCTACGCCAAAAGCGCACTTTTCTGGGTTTAGTTTCATGTTATATCTGCGGAGGATCTCGAAGGTAGTTGAAAGATGTTGAAAATGATCTTCCGCTTGTGTTGATTTGACCAACATATCATCAATGCATACTTCCATCGTCTTCCCAAGGTGTTCTTGGAACATCTTGGTCACCAACCTCTGATACGTGGCTTCAACATTTTTCAATCCAAAAGCCATGACTTTGTAATAATAATTCACCCTGTTCGTAATAAATGATGTTTTTTCTTCGTCTACGGGGTCCATTTTTATTTGATTATAACTAGAATATGCATCTAAAAAGCTTAAAAGTTCGTGACCTGCGGTAGAATCAATCAATTGATCTATATGCAGTAAAGGGAATGAATCCTTCGGGCATGCTTTATTTAAATCAGTGTAATCTACACAAACCCTCCATTTACCATTCTTTTTTGGAACTACCACAGTATTATCTAACCAATTAGAATATTTTACCTTGCGTATTGATCGGATCTTTAAGAGTTTCTGTACCTCTTCATCGATCACTTGATTTTTGAATGATCCTTGCTTCCTCTTCTTTTGTTTGACAGGTACGAATGATGGATCTTCATTTAAAACAACAACCAACTCGGAGGTACTGACGTTAAAATTTTAATCCCCAATCCTTGTGTTTGTATTAGCATCTCCGTTACGTTCACTTTGATTTTTTTTGAATCTCGACGATAACAAACCTGAATCTCTATTTGCGAATCTGTGATAGCCCGCTCGTTCTCGGATTTGGAACGAGCCTTTCGCCCCGAGGGTCCCATATAAGGTTCGTACCTATTTTTTCCAGACCTTTTCTCAGACTCTGACCGCCTCGAACATGTTTTTCTTCGACCCTTAGTTGAGCTACGATATCTTCTTCGATCCGCAACTTGTTACTGTACCTATTATAGACATCATTTCATGTCGTGGCAGGGAATTCTCATAGGCTCTCTTTAAGCCTCCTCGTAGCTTCTGAATTTTTCTCATTTAAATTGCTTGCAAATGCCATGGCCGCCTCTTGGTAGCATCATTCTTTCACGTTGGAATCTGTTTACAAATTCTCGAAGCAATTTTGTATCTCCTTGCTTTACTTTAAATATATCCTTCCTTCTCTTTTCAACTTTTTGTGCACCCGAGTGTGCTTTTATAAATAGATCTACAAGCTCAGCAAAAGAGTCAATAGAATTTTTGGACAAAAGAGAGTACTATGTTAATGCTCTTTTGGTAAGTGTTTCCCCAAACTTTTTGACCAGCACATATTCGATCTCCTGCTTGGTTAAATCATTGCCTTTTACTCCTGTGGTGGATGCAGTAACGTGGTCAGGTGGATCGTCGTTCCATCATATTTCGGGATGTCGAGCATTTTGAACTTTTTGGGAATTGGTAATGGAGATGCGCTTGGTTTCCATGGTTGTTGCGAATACTTGTCGATATCAACTCCTTGCGAATACTTGTCGATATCAACTCCTTTGATCACAGGTGGTATGCCGGGTATTTGCTCAATACGGTCGTTTTGTTCTTTCACCTGTTTCTGCAAGGTTAGTATTAAAGTTTGTAAATCAGAATTATTAGGCGTACCTGGTCTCCCATCGCGTGACTCATTGGGAGGTCCTCCACTTCCAGAATATCCAACCCTGATCGTGGAATTTCCACCGTTGCAGTATTGTTTGGTGGAGGTGTGGGTGGGACAACTAGTAGTCCCCTTACGAAAGCTTGGAGCGCATCATTCATGTACTCAGCAATTAACTGCTTCACAGCATCCTGCTCGACAATTTGTTCATTTCCATGTTGTTCGTTGTTATGAGTAGTGGATATTTCTGGTGATGCTTCTCGTGAAGTGTGTGGGGTTCCTTGAGGTGATGGAACTGGAGTTCCCTCCATCTGCTGGTTGTTATCATTGGCATTCGACATGACTCGGTTTTGAGAGAGTGATTTGGAAAGTAAGAGAAGATTATCAGATTCCCGGTAACGGAACCAATTTGTTTAACCAAAAAAATTAGATTCTCAGTCAAAGCCTATTTTAAGAAGTACTCGGGTTACTGATAATCAAGAAATTCAATATTCACTCGATAAAAAAGGAAATAAAAATAGGAAATGGCAAAGTAATTGATTGAAAAATACAAGTAAGCAAGTATATTCCAATAATAATCAGAACGTGTCTGTACAAATGATATTTCTTTCCCTTATACAGAGTCTTCAAGTACAACGTCTTTTCCCTTTTTATGAGCGATTCATTATGAGCATTAATGATATTAATGATACCCTATAATTGGTAATCATAATTGTTCATGAAGATTCTATAATGTTTGTAATCATCCACACTCATTAATTGAAGATCTATGAATCTGCCTTTTTTGTTGTCTTGGTTCATTCCACCGGTGCGTCTTCAAAGAACTTAAGAGACTTGAGCAAACGTTTCTTTTCATCTCGTGAGTTATTTGCTCGTATCTGTTGAGACTCGTGTCTCTTTTAATGTTCTTCTTCAGATGTTGCTTTTCTAACAATCCACGTGTCTTGCCATGTCAGCCACTTAATTAATTCCACGTGTAATATTCAATTTTTACCGATACAAATTATAATTCTATACACAAGAATGCCATGTGAAGAGTTGTATGTTATCAATATACACCCAGTTACCATTAGAGACGGGCTAAAGGTCTAGATTATAATTGTTTGTGCAGACTTCATAAAGCTTCAAGTCAACACAATTACAAAAGTATTACTGCTGACTTAGACCTTTTTTTAATGATTCTATGAAGCACTTTCAGCAAAATTCTTGTGTTTTTATTATTTATGTATTTCCCCCGTTTTTTTGGCTATAGCGTCAACTTGATTACGTAAACCAACTTACGTCCTGATATTTGATATTTAGGGCCTTGACTTGATCTCTACCTTCTACCAATGAGTCAATCTTTATTTGTTACTATTGTTAGTACGTAAGAGTGAAGAGTTAAAGCATTTTTCCTTCCAAAAATAATACCCAAATGAATTTTAATTACCCCCATAGTATTTAGATTTGTGAACAATATTACTTTTTAACGTTACGTTATGGAAATTATATATAGTTCCAGATGTATCACTTTTTAGCCTAATTCCTAATGAGAAGGCAGGCATGTGACTTTCATACCTCGCTAAGGACTTGTTACATTTTTTAGGTTAAAGATAGTAAATTTCGTATAAAACTGTGTGTAAATAAACGGACGTCTGTGGTTCATCAAACTTGACTTCCCATTAATGTTTTAAAAAATAACACAGCAAATTCTTCAGTTCATGTTTCTTTAAGATTTCATTCAACTTTTACTTCACTTGTGTGTTCCCTACTAAGAATAAATATAAGAAAAAGGTTGTAGAAGAAGAATTAAAAGGTAAAATAGATAAGTGGTCAATATAAATTATATAAGGAAAATATTTGAAACTAACAAATTAAAGCTGTTANGATTCAGTGCTAATTTAATGCTTCAACTGAGAAAACACAAAATAAGTTCTAGCTAATACCCGTTTGGCCATGAGTTTTGCCAAAATAAATTTGGAATTTATTTGGCAAACTCATGTTTGGCCATAAATTTTGTCCATTTTTTGGCAAAATCCCAAATTGCAAAATCACTCCAATTGCTAATTTTGGGCCAAAATCCCAAAACTTGGGAAATTTATACATGTTTTTTCAAAATAATGTTGGAAAATATATTTTGCAAACATATGTCCAAACACATTTTCATTTTCAAATCAAGCTTCACAAAAATCAGATTTTCCAAAACAAATTTGAAAACTTATGACCAAACGCGAGCTTAGTACTCCAAACAAAAACAAAAATGATAAGTAATTCATAGAAGACTGACTGACTGAGTTCGATCCATGCATGCATGACGACAACGTCATGATATCATTTCAAGTGACGTTTTAGTACTACTAATGGAAGAAATGGACGTACTTTTGAAGTTTTTCCAAAGAACAAACAATAATGCAGATGCCCCATTTAAAATCCACACACAATGCAAGAATTTCACCCCGCGGAGCCTTATACACAAAGCATTTCGCATTCACGCTTGATACGGGGGTTCAACATATAAAAACGGTGATAGTATAAGCTCACCGATAAAGAACGAATAGTAGGATTCAGCAATATATTAGTACATTACTACTTATTTTTTGAATTCTAGTATTCGAAGAAGCTGTTGAAAAACTTTTTCAGAAACGTGAGTATATATAACTAAAAAGCTACCGGGAAATGTTAAAAAAACAAAGGCAGAGCATATCTTTAACTAACATCCATTTTTAGATGCACTGAAGAATCCAATATCTTTTGCTATAACTCGTTAATTAGCCTTGTAGAGGAAGATTTTCAGTAAAACAAAAATGCTTTCTTCTTCTCAAAGTGAAGTAAATACGTTTTTTATTAAAGAAATTGACTCATCATCTGTTACACATTAATTAACAAACTATTGCATGGAATATATATGCAACCGTAATTTCTTCACATTTTCCTTTCCTTATCTCTTGCATTGTTTTTAGGAATAACGCGTACGTATTAACTACTGGTAATTCATTCAGAATACTGGAATGAGAATTCGGAAGTTGAAGGGAAATTACTTACTTCCTTGGTTATATCTACTACTAACTTCATGCAATGCATACAAACTAAGTTGCAAAAATTCAATATTTACCTGCAGTTAAAAGAAAAGAAAAGCATAGCTATATTTTTTTGTGTGCTAATCCTCTATGGCTCCCAACTCACCCAAACACAGTGATGCCATAATATTTCTAGGCAATGACAGTCCCCTGGGGAAATTAAAACCCCAGAAGAGGTTGCAGTTGGTTTTTAGAGCCATATGTTTTGTGGCTTTCTTGACCAAGAAAAAGATTGGTAGAAACACATTAATCCTTTCTCAGTTGTTGCGCAATCCATCTGTCGTTATCGACATCGAAAGCATCAATGATCATAAGGAAGAAGAACTCTTTCATGGCATCAACAAGGAAGCACTTGCCAAATTGGTCAGAGAGAAGGACTTCAATGGCCTCCTCCAATTTGGAGGGGTGCGGCAAATCGAAGAAATTCTTGGATCAAACCAGAAGTCAGGTTTAAGAATGAATGAGAATGAACTAGAAAAAAGAAAGGTAACTTTTGGTTCCAACATTTATCCCAAGCCACCAGCCAAGAGTTTCTTGAGTTTTGTACTTGAAGCTTTCAAAGACACAACCATTATCATCCTTCTGGTATGTGCTGTTTTCTCCCTTGGATTTGGAATTAATCAGCACGGACCCAAGGAAGGATGGTATGATGGCGGAAGTATCATCGTTGCAGTTGTTCTTGTCCTTGCAGTCTCTTCCATCAGCAACTTCAAACAAAGCAGGCAGTTTATGAAGCTCTCGGATGAAAGCAAAGATATAAAAGTGGAAGTAGTGAGAGACGGACGCAGACAGGAAGTATCAGTCTTTGAAATAGTGGTGGGTGATGTTGTCTGTCTTAAAATTGGCGATCAAATTGCAGCAGATGGACTCTTCTTGGATGGCCACTCGCTGCAAGTAGACGAGTCCAGCATGACAGGTGAATAGAGATAGACCTACGTTGTTTCAGTATAAATCAATGAATATATATGCGAAAACCCTAAAACTTAGTATAAATATTTAAGTTTTGAACCTATACTTTAAAGAGCTCAGAACTTTAAAGTTTAAACTCATTAATTCAAAATTCTGAAACCACTTATGCAGGTGAAAGTGATCACGTTCAAATAAACAAGACACAGAATCCCTTTTTGGTCTGCGGAACAAAGGTAATGGACGGATATGGACACATGCTTGTCACATCAGTGGGTACAAATAATGCATGGGGTCAGATGATGAGCAATATAACAGATGACAAGAATGAGCAAACCCCGCTGCAACATCGGCTAAACAAGCTTACCAAGTATATCGGGAATGTTGGTCTATTGGTGGCTTTTCTTGTTCTATTCACTCTATTGATCCGTTATTTCACAGGACATAGCGAAGATGACAATGGTCATCAGGAGTTCATAGGAAGCAAAACCAAAGCAGGTGATATCATGAATTCTTTGGTTCGTATGATTGCTGCAGCAGTAACCATCATAGTGGTTGCAATTCCAGAAGGTCTGCCATTGGCTGTCACGCTAACTTTGGCATATTCTATGAGAAGAATGATGCTCGATCATGCAATGGTCCGTAAGCTATCTGCATGTGAGACAATGGGATCAGCAACTACTATCTGTACGGATAAAACCGGCACTCTCACCTTAAACAAGATGCAGGTAATGGATGCAGCCTTGTTTACTCGGTTCAACTGAACCCACTAACTTTGATACTGAGCATAAATACTAAGTACTACTAAATTTTGAATCCATAACTTTGAAAGAGCAACGAATTCAATAGTAAGAACTTAAAGGTTTAACTCATCAAGTCTAAATTCTGCTTTTACCTATGCAGATAACTGAATTTTGGTTAGGAACAGATATGATTATGATGACATCACAGATAGCACCTGAAGTTCTTGAATTACTACAAGAGGCTGCTGGCTTGAATACAACAGGTGAAGTTTATACAACACCTTCTGGTCCTCCAGAAATCTCTGGTGGCCCAACTGAGAAAGCGATTCTATCATGGGCCATGACCAGTTTACTAGTGAACTTTAATGAATTAAAGCGAGAGCATCGAATCCTCTGTGTCGAAGTTTTCAATTCACAAAAGAAAAGAAGTGGGGTATTGGTAATGAACAATAGTACAAGGAAAGCACATACACATTGGAAGGGTGCTGCAGAGATGATTCTAGCTATGTGCTCCACTTATTATGTCAAAGGTGGAATAATTGCACCTATAGATCATGAAGAAAGAAAAGAACTTGAGTTGAAAATCAAATATATGGCAAGCAAGAGCTTGCGATGTATTGCATTTGCTTGCAAAGAAAGCAATCCAGAAAGTCAAATTCTTGAAGAAAGTGAACTAACCTTATTGAGTCTGGTAGGTCTAAAGGACCCATGTCGGCCTGGTGTTAAAGATGCAGTAGAATCCTGCAGGGCTGCTGGTGTTAGCGTAAAAATGATTACTGGAGACAATGTGTTCACAGCCAAATCAATAGCTTTTGAATGTGGAATTCTCCAACCAGGTGAAGACGTGAATATTGCAGTTATTGAAGGACCGACATTCAGGAATAACTCACAAGAAGAGAGAATGGAGATTGTTGAAAGAATACGCGTGATGGCAAGATCATCACCATTTGACAAGCTTTTGATGGTTGAATGCTTGAAGCAGAAAGGCCATGTTGTAGCAGTAACAGGTGATGGAACAAATGATGCTCCTGCGTTAAAAGCAGCAGACGTTGGACTTTCCATGGGAATCCAAGGCACAGAAGTCGCAAAGGAGAGCTCCGATATAGTTATCTTGGACGACAATTTCAATACAGTGGTCACGGTCTTGAAGTGGGGTAGGTGCGTATATAATAACATTCAAAAGTTTATTCAGTTTCAGCTCACAGTAAATGTTGCTGCTCTTGTTATCAACTTTGTTGCTGCTGCATCATCTGGAGAAGTCCCTCTAACAGCAGTCCAACTTCTATGGGTTAATCTCATAATGGATACTCTTGGGGCCTTAGCTTTGGCAACTGAGCGACCCAGTAATGAACTAATGAACAAGAAACCAGTCGGACGAACTGAACCTTTGATAACTGCTGTGATGTGGAGGAATATCATTGCTCAAGCCTTATACCAGGTAACAGTGCTATTGATCCTGCAGTTCAAAGGAAGTGCCATCTTTCATGTGAATAAGAAGGTAAAAGACACCTTGATCTTCAACACTTTCGTCTTCTGTCAAATCTTCAATGAGTTCAATGCCAGGAAGTTGGAGAAGAAAAACATATTCCATGGAATATTGAAGAACAGACTGTTCATTGGGATAGTGGGAATGACAATACTTCTCCAGGTAATTATGGTTGAATTCTTGAGGAGGTTTGCCAATACTGAAAGGCTGAACTGGAGGCAGTGGGCCGCATGCATGGGTATTTCTTCACTTTCATGGCCTATCGGTTGGATTATGAAGTGCATTCCTATATCCAACAAATGAAAAGTTCAATCACTAATGGTGTAGCTAAAGACACAAGAATAGCCAAATAGTACTTAGCACTTCTCCTTTTTTCTTTCTCATCCATTTAGAACTTTAGTTTGTTCTTTTATTGCCTCTCCTAAATATGTCTCACTGCTTTCTACAGTTTATTAAAGTAAAGTTTACTCCTTCAAGACCCCAGATATGCATCATATGAGTGTTATGGTATAGCCGTCATACAATTAAATAAGATTAAAAATCATCACTTCTAACAAGAAGGCACAAGTAAGACATGCATTTTTTACATGAAGACACAAGTAACACATACATAGAGGCTTTATTAGAATTTCAAGAGAATTGTGATCATAAAACAGTAACTTTTCATAACACTTTGTGTGTTTGATTGGGATCGGTCTAGTGAAATCTTGATTGTTCCAGATTTATGTTCCTCCCAGTGGAAGATGCAACTTTCTGGCAACGGGTTCATATGAACCCAATATTGTCGAAGCAGGGTGTAAATAAATATGTTAAACCTCACTAAGAAATTCAACAAATATTAGACATGAACCCATAATTCTAAAAGTACTATGAGTCTTAAGAACCATAAATACTGAACCAATAAAGTTTAAATCATGAAGTCGTCTTTGGTTCCTTCAACAATGAGTTCATCAATGACTTGCATCCCAACTCTATAAGTCTTGCCAAATTATTTCGGTGATTTACTTATTTCTATCAGACATATCATGTTATCACCTAGGTAAACTCCAGCTAACTCCTTATGGTATAACCATTTCAGAATAGACCAAACACCTTCTTGTATTTCAATATGGATATTTCTTAACCGTTGTCAAAGAAAACAAGTATCAGCTTGCATGCCGGCCCCTCCCCTCTCATTTAAACAGTCGATAAGCAGACAGTTCTGGGCGACACCACATAGATGAAGGTCCATACTAATAGATAGATCTATAATTTTAAATTAGTGTGTGCGGATTACCAATACTTACATTATTACTTTTTTTTTCTAACGGTAACAAGTGCAAACTTACTGGGTGTTTGGCTAAGCTTATAAGCCGGTCAAACTGGTTTATAAGCACTTTTTGGCTTATCTACGCGTTTGGTAAAATCAAAAGTTCTTATAAGCCAAAATTAAGCCAAAAGTCATAAGTTGGTCTCCCCCAATTTATCAAATTTCAGCTTATAAGCTCTTTAGATTTTACCAAAACATTTACTATTCTATCCCTAAAATACTTCTTTTTAAAACAAAACTCTACGTATACTTTTACTCTATCCCAGTTCTTCATAAAACCTAAACATCCGTTGCCTCTCCATCCGTGCCATTGCTTCCTTTGTTACGTGTTTCTTTCGTTCTTCTTTGCAACTATAGGTGATTTGTCCCTTTCATTCCATCTGTTTTAAACTTTACTGAGTATTTGTTGTTTGTCAAATTTATATTTCTCGGGCAGTATTTTTCTACATGTATAACAAGTCAGCCTTTCGCTTTTACGCACGAGTTTTCTTGTCTTCTTGCTTTTGTGCACAGAGAGATATTATGGAACTCAAAATAAGAAATTTAGGAATTCTGGAAGAATCCAAGGAACACTTAAAATTATCTAGTGTAAACTTATATTTAGTTGATGCATGTAAATATATTTAGGATTGTATTGGAGCACTTGATGGCACACATGTGAAAGCAAGATTGCCTCAAGGCCAAGAGATACCGTATATTGGGCGTAAAGGTTATCCTACTCAAAATATTCTTGTTGTTGTCGACTTTAATATGTGTTTTACATTTGCATGGGTTGGGTGGGAAGGAGCAGCTCATGATAACCATATATTTGGTGAGACACTTCGTAGACCCGAACTGAATTTTTCACATCCATCTGGGACAAATATTATCTTGTTGATGCAGGATATTCACACATAAAGGGATATATGGCTCCATATAAAGGGAATAATGTATAGATACCACCTTGCAGAATTTCGTCGAGGTGCGACACGACAATTGCGAGCACCAAATGGACATAAAGAAATGTTAAATTATTTGCATTCTTCTTGCAGAAACATTGTAGAGCGAACATTTGGGGTATGGAAAACAAGGTGGTCTATTTTGCGAAATATGTCTTTTTATCATATTGACACTCAAAGAGATATTGTATTGGCTACAATGGCGATTCACAATTACATTAGAAAGAAATGTAAGGTGGACAATGCATTCCAAGAAGCTGAGAACGAGAGATATGTACCACGTGTTGATCCTGTTGGAAGATCCACAAGAGTCAACGTTGCAAATGAAGAAAATGTAGAAAATCAAGGAGATAA
>ML358559.1:0-14091 GCA_005239505.1 Nicotiana paniculata | reverse complement strand
AACCCTATTAGGCACATACGACGTGTATTTTATCATTAAAGCTCATAAAATGCGAGGGATATATTGCTTAAGATCACGAATTCTAGCCACACATCAAAAGGCTCAATGGATGGCAAGACAAGATTCTATCTCATGGTGGGAAATTTACTCTTATCAAGCATGTTCTACAATCTCTTCCCACATATATTATATCGGGTATGAACCCCACAAAGGTACTGTTAACCTTATGAAAAAGCATTTTGCTAATTTTCTCTGGTGATCTACGAATAGTAAGAACAAATACCACTGGAGTTCTTGGCACAACATGTGCTCTCCCAAAGACGAAGGTGGCATTGGTATAAGGAAGATGCAAGATGTGATTGAAACATTTAGTATCAAAAGATGGTGGAGGTTTAGAACGTAACAATCTTTATGGGCCACCTTTCTCAAAGCCAAATATTGTAAGAGATCTCATCCCGTGAGTAAAGTCCTTAACTCATCAAATTCTCACAGTTCGAAGAACCTATTGAAGACCAGGAGTAAAGCTGAAATGCACATTAACTGGAAAATTCAAAATGGTTCCTCCAGATTCTGGTGGGATAACTGGAATGGGAAAGGACTGCTAGCATACATGTCTCAAGGTACCAAAAAGTCTGCAAAAACTCAAGTAAATAACTTCTTTCACAATGGGCAATGGGACATCAACAGCTTAAACCAGGTTCTACCTTCACATATTACTGATTAAATTATAAATATTGATATAGGTAATTATATGGAGGATGACTTCCCCATTTGGAATATTCCTGATGATGGTCTGTTTTCTAACAAATCTGCTTGGCACCTAATTAGATCAAAAAAGCAAAAAAATAATTTCTTAAGGAAGGTTTGGCATCACTCTATCCCTTTTAATATGTCTTTCCTAACTTGGAGATTATTTAAAATAAAATTGTCGTTGATGACATGATGGGTAGGTTTGGTACTAACATTACGTCTAAATGCTCTAGTTGTAGTGTTCCACAGGTTAAGACTATGCAACATATGTTCGTGAAAAGTGAAGCAACGATATTTATTTGGAATGCAATTGGCAACCCACTGGGAATTAGACATCAACAGCAAACAGAGTCCATGGCTTGATTCTGCAAGTCGCACCAACTGTCATATGCTGGGAATTTGGAAACAGAGAAGCTCTTGTAGATATGGCACGCAGAAGAAGTTTCAACCCAATTTCATAAAATATCAAGTAATATGGACTATCAAGTCCATCATTACTAAGTTAATGCCTAATGGATAGGCCTCTTTTCAATTGCCTACTTTATGCAGCAGGGTAGAAAAGCTAAGACCTATTAAAACCTGGAAGCAAGTTCAATGGAAACCTCCTTTATATGACGCAATCAAAGTTAACACTAATGGTATTTACATAAAAGAAAGGGAAAGTTGGCATAGGAGGCATAATCAGAGATTGTAATGGTGACTATATCATGGCCTTTTCTATGCATGTTATTTTTGATAGCAACAATATGGCCGAAGTCTTAGCCACAGAGTTTGGAGGGAAATGGTGCAACCAATTAGGTTTCACTACTTTTGCTCTTGAACTTGACTCGACGGTCATTGTTAACATGATCAACCAAAGAGGAACAAAGAACATGAAGCTAAAGATGGTGGTGGAGAGGATTTTAAAAGTTGCCCATGATGCAAATGCGACTGTTCAACACTGCTACAGAGAGGGAAACCAAGTAGCTGATGCTTTAGTTAAACACGCCTCGACCTCCACTCAAGGTGTGATTTGCCACTCTTTTGGTCACCTATCAAAAGAAGCAACAAACCCTTTTATTCTAGATAAATGTCAAATGCCTAGTATTAGAACAAAATATGATAAGTGCAATTTTTTTGTTAGTTGATTATGTATATATTGCACTGTCAGTAGGGAGGACTTTTAGTATATACCTCCTACTGCTTTTTTGGGTTATAGAAATCATCATGTTGTATTAATTATTGNCCCTCACTGCACTTTTTTGAAATACAACACCTCCCAGATCTCTGTCTAGGGTCCTTTATTAAAAAAAAAAACTTTCATAAACTATATGGAGACGTCAATTAGCTTTGCATAGAAGGAACACAAAAAAGAACTAAGTTGGTGTATTGATAATTTATGCATTTTCTAATTATACATAAGGGAGAGTTTGAGGAGCTTCTGGTACCTGCTTGCCGCCAGAAGGGTATTTTTGAACTTTGTCATTATGTGCTAACAGATGTTGCAAAGTAGCTGCAGCAAACATGTAGCATGACATCTTTGAAAACGTGGTCCTCATTTTGAAAACTATCAATTTTGTTTTTCCTTAATAGAAACAGGACAAGATAAAAGGTAATTAAGGTTGATTTCAAAATCAAAGCTGGCAAAGTCAGTTTCCTAGAAAACATTTGTTGTAAATGAAAATGATTTGTTCCTTAAAGTAAAAAAAAATATCAAAAACTTTTCGAAAGCATTTAGAAGGTATAATTCAACACAAAGGGAAAACGAACTTCTCCGAAAACTTCACCGCATAAAGTTTTAATTATTAAAAACTAAGTAATGATTTTAGAACAAGAAGAAGGTACTTTTAAGAGAATCACTTCATTGAGTGAATGTTAAAGAATGGACGAAAAGGAATACTGTAATAATTTAATGATACTTTTCCTAATATTTGTATCTACTTAAAATAATAAATAAGATATCCAAGAATGTCCATATATTCTGATGCGTTATTCGATGACAACTTGACTAATTTAAATTCATTCATAAATAAAGCATGAGTATACATGTGCATTTTTCTTCCTTATTATAGAATATTAATGATTTCTTTAGCTGGAAATATATTACTCCTTAAACAACTTAAGATCAATTTTGTTCTTCTAAACGTCCTAAACTAACATGCAAATTCAAATAGCTATCTAAGTATGGAGTATGTAAAATTTTATTGCTCCAATTTAAATAGACTTTACCATGCGAATACCAAAAATAAAAGTAGGAAGATTTTCACTCTTTGGAATTCTATGAGGACTAGAGAATTGTTGGCCCATGAAATTGAATTGTTTTGAAGATTGACAAAGGAACTCAAAGATGAAACAGGTCCATTACTGGAGACAAAGACACATGCAGAGTTAAGGCACGTGAGGTGCACATGCAGGAGATAAACAAAATATGGGAAATAAAGAAATATCTCCTTATCGAAAAGATTGTAAAATGATAAGAAGAAGGACTCCTTATTCAGTAAGAACAGAATTAAAGATAAGGAACGATTCGAGGAGTTGAGATTAACTAGAACTCTTCCACCAAGGAAGAGTAGCATTCGAACTCTAGTAAATCTCTTGTCTACTAATCCTATATATCGCAGATTGTTCTTATTGTACAGGTACGCACAAAAGTAGAAGTTAAGCAAGAATTGAGAGCAAAATTAACAAGGCAATTGTGCAAGCAGTTCGTGTGAGATTTAACTGTGCGACTCTGAAGCTACTTGGACCAGCTAGAAGAACCAGTTTCAACTGTTGTCTTTTAGTCTAGTTTACTTGTAGTAGGTGATTTCAACTTGTACCTTTCAGCTTTATCTAGAAGCGTCTGTAATAGGTACTGTGTGTTTCAAGTTATAGGTAACTTGGAGTTTGTCGCAAATAGTTAAAGGCTAGTTTGCCACAAAGGGTTAGAGTTAATCCTAGGTTTACAAAAGAGTTTTGGTAAATGATGTTTGGCTCACTGATTTAGTAAAGAGTTTGGAAAAATCCTACTGGGAAGTAGGTCGTGGTTTTTCACCTTTTGAGCCAGGTGTTTTCCACGTAAAAATCTATGTGTTCTTTATTTTTTGTATTTATTATTCCGCAAACAGTAGAGGTTGGAGCACATAGAAGAACCTGGTCCTTCTATAACTAGTGCACGCGAAAAATCGGAAACCACACAAATCACCCCCCCTCTCTTGTGTGGTATTCACGTTTAGAACATCAATTGGTATCAAAACGGGTTATCCTTGAAGAGGATAACACCTTAGGAAAAGATCAAGATGAGTGTACCACCTGGGAACTAGGAAGGAGAATCAACTTCTAGGCCTCCACTCTTCAATGGCCAGTACTACTCTTGGTGGAAGAACATGATGAGAGACCATATAATTGGAGAACACTACGAACTATGGGATATTGTTACTGATGGTCCTTTGGCCACCATGAAGACAAATGCTGAAGGAATAGATGTGCCAAAGACAAGAGCTGACTGCACTGCTGAGGATTTGAGAAAGTGGGAGAAAAATGCTAAGACCAAGAAGTGGCTTGTGTGTGGACCTGGTCCAAATGCGTATAGAAGAATTCAAAGTTATACCACTGCCAAGGAAATTTGGGACACTTTGCAAGTGGATCATGAAGGATTTGCTCAAGTGAAGATATCCAGAGGTACTCTACTATATTCTCAATATGAGAATTTCTCTATGAAGGAAGGAGAGACCATTCAAGAGATGTATACCAGGTTTACTACATTGACTAATGAACTGAAATATCTTGGAACGATTCTTCTTGTGGAAGACAAGGTTGAGAAGATTTTGACAAGGGTTCTACCAGTATCTTGGGAGAGCAAAATCACTTTCATTCAAGAATTCAAGAACATTGCAACTCTCAAACTGGATGAGCTAATTGGAAATCTTACTGCTTATGAACTTAGAAGGCGGACAATGAATATGGATGTTCCCAAGAAGGAAAGGAGTCTGGCATTGAGAATCACAGAAGGAGCAAATCTGGAAGAAGATAAAATGGCTATGATCACCAAGGATTTCAAGAAATATCTTATGAGAGGAAAGGGCTCTGCAAGAGGTGGAAACTATAACAAGGCAAGGGTACCGGAAAAATTGACTAATGAGGGCTGCTACAAATGTAGGAAGACTGATCATCACATCAAGAAATTCCCTCTATGGGAAGTTGAATAGAAAAAGGAAAGTTCTGAACGAAGGAATCAGAAGAAGGAACAGGTTCATCCCAAGAAGAACAAAGCATCAACAAAGGCTATGGTTGCTGCTTGGGGAGAAAGTTCAGATGAGGAGTCAGATGATGAAGATGTAGATGAACAAGCACTTATGGAAATTGGTGAATCAGATGAGGAATATCATGAGGAATCTGAGGTAAGTATATTTCATCTCAAAGACAAGATTAATTTCTTGTCCAAAGAAAAACTCTCTGAATTATTGCTAGACTTTATTGATGAATCCGAAGTAATTAATAAGGAAAAGGAACAACTGTCTAAGGAGTGTGTAATTTTAAAAGTAAAGTGTAAAACCCTGGAATTCAGAGCCAGTGAGACTGTGAGTGAAAATACTGCTCTGAAGAACCAAGTTCTTCCACTTGAGACAAATGTTCTGGAGTTAAAACATGAAAATCTAAAACTGAAACTAGGAACCAGTAAGAAGGTAGATGACAACTCTCAACTCACCTTAGAAGAAAATGTAGGTAAACTAAAAGATGAGTTGTATAGGAAGGATGAACAAATAAGAATATTGAAGGAGGAACTTGGTAAGATCAAGCATGAACTAGAAAGAACTTGTAAATGGAACAAATCCTCCGATGCTTTGACATGGCTACAGGAACATCATAGTAGTAATAGGAGAGGACTTGGCTTTGGGAATCAACTGCCTAAATGGGATCCTAAAAGCAAGTACCTCACTCTTCCTGAGAACAAAATCTGTACCCACTGTGGTAAGACTGGTCACTACAAAAGTGAATGCAATGCAAAAGAGTAGGCCAGTCAAAAGAATAAAAGTTTTGTTCGAGGGAAGAATTGGTTACCAAATTGGGCTAAAAGAAATTTAATTCATCCTTTTGCTTATAGAAAGGGACCCAAACTAGTTTGGGTTCCTAAGACTAACCCCTGATTTTTTTTGTAGGTTCAAGTGAAAGGAAGTAGCCAAATATGGTACATGGATAGTGGCTTCTCAAAACACATGACTGACAACAAGGACCAGTTCCTTTCACTTGAGGACCTCAAATGAGGAAATGTCTCCATTGGAAATGGAAAGAAAGGTGAAATCATTGGGGTTGGTAAGGTAGGTAAGGATGATACACGTTCCATTGAGAATGTCTACCTAATAGATGGCTTGAAATATAACCTAATCAGTGTGTCACAACTTTGTGACAGAGGTAACTTGGTAGCATTCATCTCTACAAAATGTTTTGTAATAAATCTTATCACTGACAAGATTATTTTGCAGGGAAAAAGAGTGAACAATATATACATCATAGATCTGTCCACACTTTTAGAAAATGAGTTAACATGCTTAAGTGTGCTGGACAGTAGTCCCCTCCTTTGGCATAAAGACTTGGACATGCAAGTCTGAGTCAACTTAATAAACTAGTCTCCAAGGACTTAGTGATAGGTCCGCCTATAAGTTCAATAAAGACAAAGTTTGTGAGGCTTGTGCAAGGGGAAACATGTAAGATCCTCTTTCAAAAGCAAGAAAGTAGTAAGTACCACCATAACGATGGAACTGGTCCATATGGATCTTTGCGGTCCTATGAGAACCTTAAGCAGATGTGGTAAAAGATATGTGATGGTGCTTGGTGATGACTATTCTAGATTTACTTGGACATTGTTTCTAACATCTAAAGATGAGGCATTTGACATGTTTACTTCTTTTGTTAGAAAAAATCAAAAACAATTAGGAAATCAACTTGCATCAATTAGGTCTGATCATGTAACTTAATTTGAAAATGCTAACTTTTCTGATTTTTGTGATGAGCATGGCATAGATCACAACTTTTCTGCTCCTAGAACTCCACAACAAAATGGAGTGGTTGAAAGAAAAAATAGGACACTTAAAGATATGTCTAGGACTATGCTTCTTTCTAGTAAACTACCCCATAGCTTCTGGGCAGAAGCTATAAATACTGCATGACATATCATAAATAGGTGCATGACTAGACCACTTGTAGAGAATACTCCCTATGAAATACTTAACGGAAGAAAGCCAAATATATCCCACCTTAGGGCTTTTGGTTGTAAGTGCTTTGTGCACAACAATTGTAAGACTCCCTAGGTAAGTTTGATCCCAGAAGTGATGAGGGAGGATTCTTGGGATATTCTTCACGTAGTAAGGCTTATAAAGTTTATAACAAAAGAACTATGTGTGTTGAAGAAAGTGTGCATGTAGTTTTCGATGAAACTAACATTCTTTCTGAGAGACAGGAACAAGAGGATGAAGAAATCGGGCTGGTCAGAAACTCAGTCCAAATTGGAGAAACACTGGAGGAAGTAACAGGTGATGGAACAGGTTCAACCATCCCAGGCAACATTATAGGGGGAATAGAACAAAATAATTCTCAAAATTCATTGGAACCTGTGCCTGAGCCTGTTCCACAGCAACAAGGCATTGAAGGAACTTCAAGGAGTAACCAGTTGGTTGTGAAACCTTATAGATATCAAAGTTCTCACCCTATTGTGAACATTATCACTGATCCAACCTCAGGAATCAAAACCAGATCTTCTTTGAAAAATTTTTGTGCTTTTGATGCCTTTCTATCTCTTATTGAACCTAAAAATATTGCTGAGGCTTTGCAGGATGCAGACTGGGTAAATGAAATGCAAGATGAACTTAACCAATTTGAAAGAAGTCAAGTTTGGCATCTGGTGCTAAGACCCTTGGATAGATTAGTAATTGGCACAAAATGGGTCTTTAGAAAAAAACTTGATAAAGATGGAACAGTTACAAGAAACAAGGCAAGATTGGTGGTTCAAGGATATAGTCAGGAGTAAGGCATAAACTACGATGAAACCTTTGCTCCAGTGGCAAGACTGGAAGCAATAAGACTCCTCATAGACTTCGTTGCTCACATAGAATTCACCCTTCACCAGATGGATGCCAAGAGTGCCTTCCTAAACGACTATCTAAAAGAAGAAGTGTTTGTCAAACAACCTCCAGGGTTTGAGAACAAGGAGAATCTAGATTATGTGTACAAACTTGACAAAGCACTGTATGGACTCAAGCAAGCTCCCAGAGCATGGTATGAAATATTATCAAAATTTCTGCTTGAGTATGACTACAAGAGAGGTAAAATTGATAATACTTTATTCTTGAAGGAAAAAGGTAAAGATCTCTTGGTATTTCAGATATATGTAGATGACATAATCTTTGGAGCAACTACTGATAAGCTAAGTAAAGAATTTGCTAAATTAATGGGGAGTGAATTTGAAATGAGTATGATGGGTGAGCTAAATTTCTTTTTAAGTTTACAAATTAAACAAAATTCAAATGGAACTATGATCCATCAGCAAAAGTATGTTAAAGAGTTGCTTAAGAGGTTTAAAATGGAAGACTCTAAAGAAATTGATACTCCTATAGCAACAGCCACAAAATTGGATATAGATGAACTTGATTCATCAGTTGATCAAAAGTTGTATAGGGGAATAATTGGTTCATTGTTGTATCTTACTGCAGCAGACCTGACGTTGTTTTCAGTGTAGGACTTTGTGCAAGATTTCAGGCTAATCCAAAGGAATCCTGCTTAACTGCTGTGAAGAGAATCTTGAGATACCTAAAAGGAACCACTGATCTCTGTCTTTGTTATCCAAAAGGTAGTAACTTCAATCTTGTGTGATATGTTGATGCTGACTATGCAGGTTTTTTAGTGGATAGAAAGAGCACTTCAGGTATGGCACATTTTTTGGGCTCATGTCTCGTGTCTTGGGCCACTAAAAAGCAAAATTTTGTGTCTCTATCTACTATTGAGGCTAAGTATGTGGCTGCAGCCTCATGTTGTGCTCAACTACCATGGATTAAACAACAATTGATAGATTTTGGAATCGATGTTGGATGCATCCCTATCTTTTGTGATAAAACCAGTGCTAAAAGTATGACAAAAAACCTCGTTCATCATAAAATAACAAAGCACATAGATGTTAGACATCATTTTTTAAGATATAATTATGAGAAGGGATTGATCTCGATTGGATTTTGTGCTACTGATAAATAGATTGATGACATCCTTACAAAAGCACTAAGTAGAGAGAATTTTGAAAGAAACAGGTTAGAATTAGGGATGATTAAGATCACCTAATTGAACCAGTTCAGAATGTACATGAAAAAATAAAAATAAAATAAAAAATTGGCTAGAAATTCTGAAATTTGTGTAAATAATCAGATTAATTATTATTCAGTATCATACTGTAAATAACATACTTTTTTGCCATGTTTTGAGATGACTCACTGGTTGCTAATGTTGTTTTCTCTATTGTTGAAAATTGAGGCTTGATCAATTTAGAATTCTGACATGAAGAACCTGGTTCATCAGTGCTGGTTCATCTGAAAGGCGAGGTATGTGTTCTCCACTATACACACTTTGAAATATTAATAGTTAATCATGAGCAGAACTCTACATAATCAAGATCTTCTCAAAATACATCCTTATCCCACTTATGAACCAGTTCCGTTTACCCTAAGAGTCAAATAAAATTAAACCGCCTAGAACCTAGGGAAGCAGTAACCGTCACTTCAAACTGATCAATTGCAGAGGTGATAAAACCTCTATTTGACCCAAAAAGGCTGTCGTTATATATTAATTACTTCCTTCTTTTAAAAACCCCCGCCATCATCTCTGAATTCACTCACCAACTCTACAACCGTTGAAACCTTTTCATCTTTCTTACCCTCATTCTCATTCCAAAATCTTGTTCTTCCATTTTCAATCAAAAATGTCTAACCCTTCGAACAACCCTGGTACGCCACCACCTGTTACTCCATCTTCGACTTCTTCAACACCTCCACCATCAAGTCCTACTCATTCTCAATCCACTCTCACTATTCCTCAACCTAGCCCTAGTCTAGAACCCAGAAAAAGAAGGGTTAAAATGCTTGCCAAAAAAATAGTGGCTACAGGTCTCTCGCCAGAAAATTGAATGCCAAACTACAAGCCAGTCAGGCTCAAGAATCAGAAAATTCAAGTGATTTATTTAAATCAGCTACTGAGGAAGTGTTAGGATCATCTGATTCTGAACAGGTATCATCTGTACCTAAGATCACTTCTGAGATTGTGTCTTAAATAGCGGAGAACTTAGAAAACAGGTTTATTATGGTTGGGTCTGTGATAGATGTGGAGTTTCCAGAAGTAAGATAAAGAGGTGGTAAAAATAAATTTGAGAAAGAATAAGAGAGAGAGGGAGGTCGGAGTGAAGCGAGGGGAACAGAGGAAGAAACTACTAGTTTGTCTATCTGTGGTACTGAAACAGTAGTAATAGAAGAGGGAGCCAATAAGTCAAGGGGAAGTGAATCAAGAGAAGCGGCTGAGGGGTTAGTAAATCTAGGGAAGTCTACCGATGAACCTGGTTCATCTACTGAGGAAACCTTAGCAGATCTTTTGAAGAAGTTAGGTGAAAGTTATAAACCAAAGAAGAAAAGAACTCCCAAGGTTCAGAATTCTGGAACAACTGGAGCAAGTAAGAAGAGGAAGGCCACTCCCTCTGCTGATTCTGAAATTCCTCTTCCAAGAGGAAAAATCACAAGAAGCACACTAAGGCAGAGTGAGGAGGAGTTACAAAAAGACTTGAAAGAGAGTAAAAGAAAGAGGGTTGCAAAGGGAAAAGAGAAAGTTGTTGAGCCTATAGAGGCTGTTGAGATTGATGAGATGGACCTGGTCCATCAAGATGAACAAATGGCAGGGGTTGAGATTCAGACTCCAAGACCAAAGAAAGCCAAGACTTCCTCCAAGAAGTCTGCACCTGTGTCTGCTGAACCCTCAACTGTAGCCAAGAGAACCAGGTCTAAAGTAAAACCTAAGAAAGTGCAAATTATTGAAGATGATGTTTGGAGTGATGAGGATGGAACTGATTCGGATGGAGAGAAGGATAACTTGACAAAATTTGGGAAGCGCACCATTCTGAAGGGGAGGTTATTGAAAGATTTGGAAGAAGCAGGCATGGTCTTATTGTTGGATAAGATGGAGGTGCAGAGCTGGAAGGACATGGTCCTTCAGTTGGATGGACGGTTGTCCAGAAATGAGATAGTTGAATTCATGGACAATGCTGGTGTCAAGGATGGGGAGTCACTAGCCAAGTAAAGGGGATAAAAATTTCTTTTGATGCCAAAGAATTAGGAGAGATACTTGGCATTCCATCTGAAGGCTATGATGAATACACTAGGCAAAAATGGCCAAGCTTAGATGATCTTCCAACTTCTCTGCAAATCATAAGAAAATTCTTCGACAATGGAGAGGAGGTTGAACCAAAGGCAATTTACAAGAGTGAGATGAAGCCCCCCACACAAAGTGGTATTTGAGTTTATCAACAAGTGTGTACTGCTAAGACAGGAGAGGAGGCACATTTCAAACTACATGGATTTAGTCCTGATGGAGTGCCTGGAAAGTGGAAGGTAGATAAATTGGCCCTACTTCATCATTCAGCTGCTGGACAGAGTGATCAATGGCTCCAAATCCCATGCCATTCCATATGGATTCATTCTTACCTCTGTCCTTGGACACTACAAGGTTCCTTTGAAGAAAGCAGAGATGGCGTCAACCAAGGATCACTTTGGAATTAATACTCTTCTGGCTTGTGACTATGCTGTCAATATCACTGTAAATGAAACTAGTTCATCTAGGAAGACACCTGTGAACAGCAAAGTCAACGCACTTGTGTATGAAAGTGGGGTGAAGGATGCAGAAATACTTCAGCTGAATAACCGTCTAGCAGAGGTTGAATTTGAGAGGGATGCTCTCAGAACTGAGCTTGCTAAAGAGAAGGAGAAGAATGAGGGAATCCTTAAGGATATCCTATCTCTTCTCCAAGCCAAAAACCCAGCCTCCAGCCCTTCCCATCCTTAGTAGTCCAGCCTGTCTTAGTACTTCAGCGACCCCGATTAGAGATTTTTTGTTTTTGTTGCTCGTGGTTTTAACTGTTTCTATTTCTGTCTATGGATTGTGGATTGACAATGCCTTCTATCAATGAATTTTGCTGTTTTTGTTCTAAGTCTGGTCTTTTTTTCTTTGATAGTTTGAATTGTTAGTTCACTATTGATGATTAATCCATGATTGCACTTAAATTTGCCCCAGTGGCCATGAGTAATTCTTAAATATCTGGGACTTTCTAAAATTTGCAACTTTTTGATGATGCCAAAAGGGAAAAAAATGGTTATGTCCTGCTCTGAACATGTGATATTTATAACCTAATGAACCTGGTTCTTTTATGATAAATGTTCAATACTCTAAAATGTGTCAATGTTGGATTAAGTTGGTTAGCGGTCTAAACACAGAGTTTGTCATCATCAAAAAGGGGGAATTTGTTGGCCCAAGAAATTGAATGGTTTAGAAGATTGACAAAGGAACTCAAAGATGAACCAGGTAACCACTGGTGACATAGACACATGCAGAGTTAAGGCACGTGAGGTGCACATGCAGGAGATAAACGAAATCTGGAAAATAAAGAGATATCTCCTGATCGAAAAGATTGCAAAATGATAAGGAGAAGGACTCCTTATTTAGTAAGAACAGAATCAAAGATAAGGAAGGATTCGAGGAGTTGAGATTAACTAGAACTCTTCCACCAAGGAAGAGTAGCATTAGAACTCTAGTAAATCTCCCGTCTACTAATCCTATATATTGTAGATTGTTCTTATTGTACATGTATGCACAAAGCAGAAGTTAAGCAAGAATTGAGAGCAAAATTAGCAAGGCAATTTTGCAAGCAGTTCGTGTGAGATTTAAGTGTGCGACTCTAAAGCTACTTGGACCAGCTATAGAAAACCAGTTCCAACTGTTGTCTTTTAGTCTAGTTTACTGGTAGGAGGTGATTTCAACTTGTACCTTTCAGCTTTATCTAGAAGCGTCTATAATAGGTACTGTGAGTTTCAAGTTATAGCTAACTTGGAGTTTGTCGCAAATAGCTTAAGGCTAGTTTGCCACAAAGGGATTAGAGGTAATCCTAGGTTTACAAAAGAGTTTTTGTAAATGATGTTTGGCTCACTGATTTAGTAAAGAGTTTGGAAAAATTCTACTGGGAAGTAGGTCGTGGTTTTTCACCTTTTGAGCAAGGTGTTTTCCACGTAACAATCTCTGTGTTCTTTATTTTCTGTATTTATTATTCCGCAAACAGTAAAGGTTGGAGCACATAGAAGAACCTGGTCCTTCTATAACTAGTGCACGCGAAAAATCGGACACCACACAAATCACCCCTCCCCTCCCCCCTTGTGCGGTATTGACATTTAGAAAAGCAAGAATACATAAATGAGATTACATTACTTTGAGATATTACAAAAGTGTAAGTACTCTTCAATAACACAAAGCAAAATGAACCAAAAAACATACAAAATATATATATCTCTCACTCGCTAGCACAAAAGACTCAGTTGATTGAAAGGAGAGGAGAGCTTTGATAACCTCTCTAATGAAGTCTTAAGTAAACGTTATCCGATTTTTTTCTCCAAAAGATGACGTAGATCTTAAAAGAATTCTTTTCAAAAGAAGAGTAAGGTTTTTTGTTATATTTTATTTGATAAACACATATAATTAATAACACATTCAATATGCAGTTGTAACAAATTGAGCTTGGGCCGTGCACATGAGAGTATGCCTATATAGAAGATGGAAAGAGGGGAGCTTCCGATTAATAAATGTTAACAAAAAAATCAAGCCATTTCATTTTATTCACTAATACTCCTCCTTTATTTGTGCTTCCATAAACAAAATGATGCTTTTTTTGTTAGTTCCCCTTCGTATTCCATATTAATAAAGGTTACACTTATTGATCTTTTCTGGGTCAGCTATCGTATCTTAATTTTTTCTTATCTTTTTGCAGCTATTACTATATACTCCATATTATTTGTCCTGGGTTAGCTCATTATTACAACAATTGCCATTACACAATTTAGTAAGTAAAGACAATGTTTGAATTTCTGCAAACCCAAATTATCAGCTCTCCTTTGCGCTCCATATATTACTGGTAACTGGGTTTTTCACTTATTTGTGCAAAGGGATACGAATAATATTTCCAATATTTTCAATTAGGTCTCACCGTATATTGTATGCAAAGTCAAGCTATTTCACATTTCCCATTGTATTGTCATCATTTGCTCCATATTCATTTTGAACTTTCGTCAACAAAAAGGAAAAATCTCTTAAACTATACTT
>MDKI01016695.1:0-21132 GCA_005239505.1 Nicotiana paniculata | reverse complement strand
ATATATATGTGTGTGTGTGTATATCTTTAACAACAAGTATATATTTTGATTGATATTGTAAAATTCAAATCTTAGGTAGTTGCATTGATCAATATGTGAGGCATAACTTTACTTTTAGTGTGCTGTCTGAATTCGATTATAATTTTAGTATTTGCTTGAATTTTATTCGACAATGGTGTCCCCACTACTTTTAAAACTTACGTTTGTTTCTCACTATTTGAACCTTGGACATGGAGTCATCTTTGTTAGGGAGCACTTTATTTTTAATGTGTAATTTTTTGACAAGAATCCGAATTTAATCGGGTTCAAATGCCTACTGAATACCTAATGGGGACCAAATAAAAACAATTTGTCTTTATTTTGCTTCTTTTTTTAATGGCGTTTGTCTTTTCAGCTTGTTAAACTTGATTTTTTGTTTGAATTCTGTCATGAGATTATAATTATTGTATCTTGGTTTTTGTTGATGAGAACTTGAGAGAGTCAGAGAGTGATTTAAGGCAGAGAGAACAAGATAAGGTGATGGATCCATCGATAATGGAGTTAATCATTCAGTGACGGACATAGTTTTTCGATGAAACTTAAAGTTTATATATATATATATATATACCCGTTAAACGATACAATTTAATTGAAACGTGATTTATAAACGAGTGAATCGATTTGATCCTAAAATAATAAATAAATTAAACAAGAATATAAGACTTAGCGCTGAAATCGACAAAAAACAACAAAAATCCTAGGTTCAGGAGCAAAGCTTCTGAAGGCAATAGTAACAATATTAATATGCAAGAAGATAAAATATTATTGAGTTTTGAACATAGTATCGTATGTGCTTGTCAGAATATTCGTGTCCTTACAATGGTGGTTGAGTTCACTATTTATAATTGCATCTAGGGAACAAGATTCTAGGATCAAGCCCCTCTTAAATAGCAATTATGAGAGCTGTTGGAAAATGTGTAACGGTAGGCAGTAAATGCCATATTCGTTGTAACGGACTATGTACTTAATGATATAGAATATTCTCCATTAAATGCTACCGGGTGGCAGACATTTATTCCGCCTTTATGATCACCATTCCCTTCGGGAACAAACGAAATCGTTACCTTCGGACTTGATTGCCATTTGTCTCGCTTTCCATTTGCCTTCGGTTTCACGTGTCGTTTATTGTGCGAGCATTAAATATGAACGTAGTTTACCTTATACAGATAGTCCCCCTGCTTTCTGGTGGCTTAATCTTGTGTCATCGGGATGTTGGCAAAAATACATTTCTTGGCGGGAAATTTTCTGACCCCCTTTGAAAAGTTTATGACGATTTATTAGACACACGTCTCTCCGCATTTAATGCCCCGAACACGCGTCATCCCATGATTCAGCAACACTTTGGTCGTTTATCGGGGTAATTATGACCATAATTTTAGCTGCCTATTCCTTTACTTATACGCATCAACCTTCTCCCTTTACACTTTATAATTTTCCAAATTCTCTCAAACTCTCTTTACTCAGCTCATACTTGTTTTCCGCTTCCTCTAATCTTGTTCTTAGAGAAAAACCCTTATTTTCTTCTGATAACAATGACCTCTTCAAGAAACTCCAGTGCTTCAAAGAAAAAAGAAAGAGTTGATGATGTTGTGAGCAATATCATTCCCCAAAAGCTTATTACAACTAAGGACTTCGAAGAAAAGTACTCTTATGCTAAAACCCGAACATGGGTTGTTGGCGTATATCCTTCTTCCATCCATCCTTATAGCATCTCTGCTGTGAAGGAAGATTGTGGTTGTCAAGATTTAAACATCATTGCTCCTGACCTGGCGGAGCGGATAACCTTCTACAAGAAGGGTTTTACGTATGTTTATACGTAACCCTTTACTTTAGGCATGTTCTCATTAAGAGGGGGCTTGATTCCGTTATCTTGGAGTATTGCTTTTGTTACCAAGTCTTCTTGGCACAGGCGGGCCCTTATGTATGGTGGACTGTTGCTTGTCTTCAGCGTCTATGCCAGGAGACGGGAGAAGAACTATTCCTGGCTTAATTGATGAATATTTATCCCCTAAGATTTTTCGTGAGGGAATGATAAGTTTTAGCAAACGCGGCCACCATGATTTACGAACTAGCATGGATATGACAACAACCGTAGTTTGATGGAGCGGTTTGTTTGCAGTTGACACCAAGGACATCATTCCGGCCACGACTCCATCCTTTTTTGAATTATGGAACCGTACTCGTAACTTCATCGTTTGTCTTTTCTTCTAGTTAAAGATTGTCACATGCTGTTATTAATCTCAACCACCTAGGGTTGAAGGCTTGGACCAGTGGCTCCAAAAGATTCTGGATGTCACTACGCCTGAGACCCGCAGATGGAAAGAACTGCCCCTTAAATATGGGTAGAAGGCCAAAAATCATGGTAAGTTGAACTTATCTTGTTTTTACTTCTCGGGTGTGTTTGGTATGAAGGAAAATATTTTACATGGAAAATATTTTACATGAAAAATATTTTAAATGGAAAATCCTAGAAAATATTTTCCTAGAAAATGTTTTCCTGGAAAATGAGTGGTTTTATCACTTATTTTCCCTTGTTTGGTTGGTGAGTGAAAAACTTTCAGAAAATATTTTCGAGTGTTTAGTTAGAGATTACATAGGAAAATAATTTTTTATGCTACTCTCCTCAACCCACCTTCCCCAAAATCCCCATGTTTTGTGTATCCCTCCTCTCCCGGGACTCTATTTTCTTGAAGAATCTAATTATTCTTTTCAAAATTCACACAAGCCCAAAAGAACTAATGTGCTATTTTTCTTTTTTCACACAAATAACATTGAAATTTGAGCTCTATAACTAAAAAGAAAATACTTTATTTCATTGAAAAAGAAAGTATCTTTTCTACAATATGAAAAGAAATTACTCATTTTGTTGAAATGAAAGAAAATACTTTTTCTACATCATGAAATGAAAGTACTCGTTTGTTGGAAAAAAATATTTTTCTATTTCAAGAAAATAAAATACTTAGTTTGTTGAAATAAAAGAAAATACTTTTTCTACTTCATCATGAAAAGAAAGTACTCATTTTGTTGCAATGAAAAAAAAAATACATTTTTTACATCATGAAAAGAGAGTACTCATTTTATTGCAAAAAAATATTTTTTCTATTTTAGGACAAGAAAATACTTAGTTTGTTGAAATAAACAAAAATAATATTTTTAAATCATGAAAAGAAAATATTGGTTTTGTTGAAATGAAAGAAATACTTTTACTACGTCATAAAAAAAATATACTGATTTTCTTGAAATATAAAAGAAGTACTCTAATCTACAATAGAAAAGAAAGTACTCTTACTAATAATTCTATTTAGGGTGGGTAGTGGGCGAGGTTATGGTGGGTGGGAGTGGGTAGTGTTGGGTGGGGAGTAGGTAGGGGTTGTTTGGCGTGGGGTGGGTGGGGATGTGGAATAGGGTGGAGAAGGTTGAAAAAGAGTTTTGAGAAATATTTTCCCTTATTTTGATAGGGAAAATATTTTTCTCCAATTGGAGGAAAATAAGTCCATGAGAAAAATATTTTCCAAAATATTTAAGCTAACCAAACATGAAAAAATTAGAAAATATTTTCTGGAAAATATTTCCCTTCAGACCAAACACACCCCTCGTATAGGAAAATTGGTTAACCTTTCTTCCCTGTTGCATTCATGTCTTCCACAGGGCTTTGTCATCGTCCCCGAGGAGGACGTTTTGGCTGATCCGACTGATGTGGCGAGGTTGCTGAAGGATGTTTTTACCCAAACATGTGTCACCGGGCCTACTTCTGGTGTAAATGCTTCTTCTCGGATTCCCCTACATGAGAACAAGCAACAAAAAGGCGATGTTCCTCCACGGTCGAAGGAAAAAATAAAAAGGCGAGGAGTGCCACGACCTAACCATCTGTGGATGCTGTTGTGATGAGCGTCGCACCCCGAGCCCGCAATACACACTGTGATGATCAATGATGATGGATGAGATAGTGATGAGGGGGATCCTCTACATAAAAGACGACGACCTTCATTAGCTCAATAGAATTCTCAATCTATTGAGCTAGTTACGCTAACCGAGGACGATACCCCGACGCTATGGGGGAAATATGATGTGGTGAAAGATGCCAACTTTCATTTCCGAGTCCCAGACGTTGTTCCTGGTACCGTGAGGCTGGGTAACGGGTCTCTCCCGTCTTCGGTTGATGAGAAACTAACAACTAACACTGCTTTGGACGCATCTGCTTCTCAACCTACAACGCCATAAGCTTGATATCTTCCTTCGCCAACTTTATCTTCGCCACCAACAACTGCTATATCATCTCCACCAACCATAGTCACCCGAGAGGAGGATGTCCCTCTTCCCCCGTCCCAGTTCAAGGGAATTTGGGACATAATTATTCTGCCCCCTCCGAAGATCCTAAGTGGAGAAGGAGTAGTGGTTCCCTCTCGGTTTCTATCGGATGCCATCTATTGTCCCGGATGATAGAACTTGCTAATTATCTGAAGCCTTTGGCTTCAGAAAAGGATAAGGATAAAATACAATCTCTTTCGGGAGAATGTTTGTTGAACAATGCCATTCACGACAAAACGGCGGTACAATCTTTGTTTCCGTTGTTGTTTCTTATGTCCTTATTATGACAAGGTTTTTAGTTTGTACTTCTATTTTGCAGGCTAAACTCCTTGCTTCTGGGTGTCTTCAGAGGTTGATCCTTGACAAGGAGAAACTCACCTCCGAGCGGGATTAATTCTTGGCCAAGTGGGATAAATTGTTGATGGCTCCCGGTACTAGAAACACAAGCTGTTAAGGCCGCTCGGTTGGAGGCTCAGTTGCAGCAAAGTGAGCAAGAGGTAGTGACCCTCGGCCAAGAGCCGCCTTGTTAAGGGTACAATTTGACGAAGTTAAGGCAAAGTGGGTTTAGGTTCAGAATGCCATTCTTGCTCCATCTGATCGCGAAGCTGTCTGTACTGAAAGATTGAATAATTTGGAGGCGGCCTTGAACTCCAAAGCTGGAGAAGTTGCTGCTACCGAGAAGAAGATGCATGGTTGGAAGAGAGACATAAGAGAGTCATAGAACACAATAAAGTTTTTAATTCCAATGTCCATGACCTTGATGTCAGCCTCCAGACTGCTATATCTGAGTGTGTAACTTTTCGACCGAGGTTGATTGTATTAAGGAAGAACTTCAGCGCTGAGTGACTTCCCTCATTATTGAAAAAATATATTCTATGTATCGTATGAGGAGAAAAACCTTGGAAGAGGACAAAGCGGACATCATTGACTTTGATGTCGAAATCGCTAAGGCCCGTGAGCTAGAGTCAACTGCTCGAAGGGGTCTCCCGGTCCAACATGATGCTACCGACTCTTCTGCTTCCAGTTCCGAGTTCGAGGGAACTGAAGAAGAACCGAAAGGGGATGGGTTGAAGGCCAAGATGGCGAAGGCCAAGATATTGAGCCGGCGGTGGACCCGCCTGCTTATCCTGGAGGTGCAAATGTTTCCCTTCCTCCGAATTCCGGGGATGCAGTAGCTTAAATTTTTGCTTTCCTTTCTCTTTGATTTCTTTTTCATATTTTTGTACTTTGTTGCTTGGCACATTTGGTGTATATAAAAGTATTTTCTCTTTTAAGTATTGCGCAATTTTTTCTCTTTGCGTCGAATTACCAAAGTGCTTTGGGTGTGTTTTTCCCTGATAGCATTTGGATTCTGGACATAAGTTCTTCCGAAATTAACCCTTTACCGTGAGGGTTTCATAAGAGAGGGCCCTCTTATGTTTACGGTGCTCTTGAAGAGGACATCCCATGTTCTTTACGTCACTAGCATTTGAAGTACTTGTTTAACTTTCAAATGATAAAATTAATTAATTGATATGACAAGAAACAAGATAAAAATAAAGGAATTTACTTTATTCCTTCCATTTTCAAAAGTACACAAGCATTTATTTTTCTAAAAAGAAATTGCCATTACTTGTGACTAACTTGTACGACTTGTTTCTATGGGGTTGGCCACATAGTCCCTGGTCCTGATGATAAAACTTTATTTCCAGATTCCGTAGTCCCGGTCGATATGGCAGTCATTATTGTTGTATTCTCATATCATTCCCCCTAGTGTTCGAATGCGAAAAATGCCAATTTGAACACTAAAAGTCTTGCTCCTTTGAAGATTCCACCAGTGAATGGTTAGATAATCTTTAGTTTAACAAGCTTCACTTCCCCTCAGGAACTTTTGCAATCCATCTTAAGATTATCAAACAATCCCCCGGTGGCTTGCACTCGTGAACGGTCGGGTTAACTTTGGCCTAATAGCAAACTTTACTTCCCGGTAGGAACTTTGCTACCGAGCAAAAGATTATCCAACCGCTTCGTAGTGCCTTTTTGCCTGCATGCCTTGTCATTTAAAGGTCTTATTTCTGTTGACGAAGTTTCCTTCGTAGTGTACTTTCCGTTGTTGCCTCGTTAAAAACCTTACCGGAAAACCCAATTGGAACAAAAACTGGATGAAGGGAAAAAGAATGTTGCACATACTTTCAATATAAGTGATGCTCGTTAACAATAGTACATTTTGAGGTGTGTCACATTCCAGTTTCTCGGCAACTTAACTCCGTCTTGATCTTCCAGTTCGTATGACCCTTTTCGGGTGATAGCTGAAACCCAGTAAGGGCCTTCCCATGTCGGACCCAACTTCCTTGCATTGATCTCCCAAGTGTTATGAGTTACTTTCCATAAAACCAAGTCTCCTACTTTGAAATAACAGAGGTTGACTCTTCGATTGTAATATCTTTCCATTCTTTGTTTTTTGGCTGTCATCCTTATATGTGCCAAGTCCCTGCATTCATCGAGCAGCTCTAATTTGACCAACATTGCTTCATTGTTTGTTTCATCATCTGTTTGAAAATATCTCAAGGTAGGTTCCCCCACTTCCACTGGGGTCACTACTTCTGTTCCATATACAAGAGAGAAAAGAGTCTCACTCGTTCTTGATTTGGCAGTTGTCCGATACACCCATAGTACTCCTGGTAGCTCTTTGTGCCATTTGCCTTTGGCTGCTTCCAATCTCTTTTTAATATTTTGAATAATCACCTTGTTTGTTGATTCTGCTTGACTGTTTGCGCTCGGGTGATAAGGTGACAATGTAATCATTTTGATTTCAATTCTTCAAGAATTTTTGTGACCTTTGCGCCTATAAATTGTGGCCTGTTATAACAGGCTATCTCTTTCGGTATCCCAACTCTGCAAATTATATTTTCCTACAAGAAATCTACCACTTCGCATTTGCCGATCTTCTGGTATGAACCTACTTCAACCCATTTATAAAAATAATTAGTTAAAATCAAAGAAATCTTACCTTACCGGGGGTCGGTGGTAGTGGACCAACTATTTCCATCCCTCGCTTCATGACGGCCATGGCGACAAAACCGAATGTAACAACTCTGCCGGTTGATATACCAATGGTATGTGGCATTGGCATTTATCACATAATCCTTGGCATTTTGTTCCATTTGAGGCCAATAGTATCCTGCCCTAATTAATTTTAGCACTAAGGAATCCGCGCCCGAGTGATTTTCGTAGATCCCTCTATGGACTTCCCGCATGACATAATTGGCTTCGGAAGCTCCCAAACATTGGGACAATTGGCCTTGAAAATATATTCTATATAATTAGCCTCCCTTGAAGTGTATCGAGATGCTTTAGTGCGCAGCTCCCGAGATGCCTTGGGACCTTCAGGCAATTTTTCGTGCTCGAGATAGTCGATGATCTCATTTCTCTATTCATATACCAAATTGGTCGCGTTTACTTCGTAATAGATGTTTGCGTTTGATACCTAATGCATAAGCTGCACAACGGTACCGGAGTCCGATCCCTTCATTTTCATGGACGATCCCAAATTGGCTAGTGCATCTGCCTCCGTATTTTCTTCTCTTGGGATGTGGGTAATCGATCATTCCCTGAACCGTGCAAGCAGAGCTTGGACTTTCATTACATATTGTTGCATGCATTCCTCATTAGCTTCGAAGATCATGTATACTTGATTTACTACCAATTGGAGTCATACTTGATTTCTATGCACTCAGAGTCCAGTCCTGAGCCAGCTCGAGTCCTGCAATCAAAGCTTCGTACTCTAATTAGTTGTAAGTAAGAGGAACAGTTCTTATGGCCTGACTTAAGGTTTCCCCGAGGGCGTGATTAACATTACGCCGAGCCCGGACCCTTTCACATTGGAAGATACGTCAGTGAACAAAGTCCAAACTCCTGATGTCGATTATGACACCATCACTGCTTCTTTGTTAGCTAAAGGTAACAATCCCAGACTGAAATTGGCCACAAAGTCGGCAAAAACTTGTGACTTAATCGCAATCCTATGTTATACTCTATATCAAATTCACTCATTTAGACGTCCCACTTACCGAAGGGATGTTGGATATAGGCTTAACTCTCGGATTGAACCGATATCAAGCAAATGAGTTACTTTTTCTTTGACTAATTTATTTCTAACCTCGGAAATAGGTTATTTTTCTATCTTACCGAAGGGATGTTGGAATATAGGCTTAGTATGTGCATGACCACTTATGGAGGGATATCTGTCATATCCGTATGCGACCACGAAAAATAGTCAACGTTAAATTTAATAAATTCGATAAATCCAGACCCGAGCTTAGGGTCTAGTCCTTTCCCCAATTGGAACTTCCTCTCCAAGAACTTTTCAAACAACGCGACTTGCTCAAGCGCTTCCGCCATGGATTTTGTTGCTTCTGTTTCTTCTGGTACCTGGAAATATTTTGGTACCTGATAGGATTCCGATGACTCCTCCCCATGGTTGACTTTGCTTGGCTCGAGAGCAGGTGCTGGTTCCTGTAATTGCTATGATGCATGTTCCTTCCCTTTGCTACTGAAAACTGAGATTGCGTTCATCTCCCTTGCCGCCGGTTGGTCTCCTCTTATTTGTTTAATTACCTCGGGAGTTGGTAAATTCAGTAATTGATATACGTTGACGGCACAACCTTCATCTCGTGCAACCATGGTCTCCCTAGGGTAATATTATAGCCCATATCGCCGTCTACTACCTCGAAAAGGGTCTTCTCCATCACCCTCTTGTCATTCGTGGGCAGTAAGATCTCTCATCGGGTTGTCACACTTTCCAGATTAAACCCGACGAGGAGTTTTGTGCCCGAAAATAATACTTTTGGTCAGCTTGGGTTGCTTTAGCACTCTCCAGTGGATAATATTGGTCGAACTTCCTGGGTCTACTACAACACGTTTAGTTTTAAAATCTAAGACATTTATAGAGATTATAAAGGTATTTTTGTAAGGCAGCAGTAGTCCATCTACGTCTTCCTCCGTGAAAGTAATGTCACCCTCAACGACTTCTAGGAGTCTCTTACTGATACCTTCGTATTTTTTGTCGTCGAAAATATCACACCATTAATCTCATTCCCCCCCCCCCCCCCCCCAAAAAAAAATTATGTTGATCGTCAAACGTGGAGAGTCCTCTCTTGTTTTTGAAGGTTCCGTATTATCACGATGGCGACCGTAATTATTTTTAGCTCAGTCGCTTAAGAAGTCTTTGAGATGGCCATTTTTCAGCAATGTCGCTACCTTATCATGCAGATGTCCACCGTCCCCTGTCCGGTGGCTGTTGGTCCCATGGTATTCGCACCACAAATTAGGATCCCTTTGACTGGTATCGGATCTCATTGACTTCTGGAACCGTGCTTCATTAATGTTCCTCATAGCCGATACTAGCTCCATTATGCCGACGTTGAATTTGTATTCAGAAAGCCTAGGGTAGGAGGAATCTCAGAAAACCGATATCTCTTTGTCCTACAATGATTTGTTATTCCGGTCGCAATCTGCTCTCCTATCAATAGCGAATCTATCTGCCAATCAGAAACATCTGCCATGTCCTTCGACCCATTCATAGGGCAACAACCGACCCCTTGAAGACCGTCGTTCTGTGTCGAAATCATCCTTTGGTTTCTCCTTATTATTTTCCCAGTCCCGACCCTTGGTTGATGCTGGGAAATCGAGCTGATCGTCCTCAATTCTTATCTTTGACTCGTCTCGATTGTGAATATCCACATATCAGATTCGAGCAAACTTTCTTTCATTTTTCGGGAATCATCAGAACTTCTCCGATTCAACCCTTTAGTAAATGCTTCATCTTCCCATTCGTGTGGTACGACCGGGAGCAACATCCTTTCTTTTTAGAATTTGGTCGCGAACTCCCGCAGTAATTCAGACTCTCCCTACGCAATCTTGAATATGTCGGCCTTTAAGGCCTGTACCTTTCTGGCCCCGTTCATGGGCCTTGATGAAAGAACCAGCTAGCATATCGAAGGGATATATTGAGTGCTCGGGCAAGAGCGAATACCATGTCAGAGACCCATTCGTGAGGGTCTCCCCAAATTTCTTCAATAAGACTAACTCAATCTCGTGCAAAGCTAAATCGTTTCCTTTTACCGATGTTGTATAGGTGGTGATGTGTTCCTGAAGATCCGAAGTCCCATCATACTTTGGCACGTCTGGCATTTTTAACCCCTTCGAGATCAACTCTGGTGACGCGCTTAGTTTGAACAACAATTTGGTGTACTTCTTTGAGTGCGGTCCTTCTAATACTGGTGGTGCGCTTGGAATATGATCCTTTTAGGCGTTTATTTCCCTAATAAACCTCATGAGTTCAGTTTTAAAGGGTACATTCTCATTGTTACCGGATCCGCTACCGTTCCCCCCAGCCCTGTCAAATCCGACTTCGCCCCTCAGGGTGTTGGAAGCACCCGACAACATCTACCTCAATTCCGTCATGGCGTGATCTTGTCGTGAGAGGTGGCCCATAATGGCCTTTTGTTACTCCCTCAGGATCCTTACTGTTTTAGCAACGTGATCGTTTTCAGCAACATCAGGAGTTGCCTCTCAAACATGTGGTGGATATTGCTCACCATGAACATGCGTGGCCTCATCCCCTCGTTGCGAGTATCACCGATCGAATTTCTTGTTGAGGCTGATTTCCTTGGGCCTCAACATTGTGTGTGACGTTTACATCATATTATTCTATTTTATATGATTTTTGCTAAGAACAAAGAATCAAACAGGTTAGTAACAAATGCAGGGATCAACTCAATTACACAGTTGTCTAAGCCCCACGGTAGGTGCCAAACTGTTTACCCGTAAAATGATACAATTGAATTTATATGTGATTTATAGACAAGTGAATCGATTTAATCCTAAAATGATAAATAAATTAAACAAGAATATAAGACTTAATGCTGAAATCAATATAAAATAGCAGAAATCCTGGTTCCGGGAGTAGAGCTTCCGGAGGCAATAGTAACAATATTAATAAGCAAAAAAAATAAAATATTATTGAGCTTTGAACAAAGTATAGTATGTGCTTGTCAGAAAATTCGTGTAATAGTTGTTGAGCTCACTATTTATAATTGCACCTAGGGAACACGGTCTTAGGATCAAGCCTCTCTTAAATTATAATTATAAGAGCCATTGAAGAATGTGTAACAGTAGACAGTGAATGTCATATTCTCTGTACAAGACTATGTATTTAATGCTATAAAATATTCTCCATTAAATGCTACCGGGTGGCAGATATTTATTTCGCCTTTATCAACACCATTCCCTTCAGGAACAAACGAAATCGTTGCCTTCAGACTTGATTTCCAATTGTCTCGCTTTCCATTTAAATGTGAACATATTATACTCTATACAATATATATATATATATATATATATATATATATATATATATATATCGATGACAATGTTGAAGCTTGAAAGGGATACAAGAATAAGCTTTTGAAATGAGGGGCCCTGGCGGAAAAATAGAGTTGATGAGTTTAACTGAATCTAGTATTTTTGACGCGAAATATAGATATATGCATTAAATGTTACTAAAATTTCGAAAATATTAAATTAAAACCCCATACTTTCAAATGTGTAAGTGATTACATACCTAAATGTTGAACTCATCAAGTTTAAATATTGAACCGCACGTGAATAATAACATTTCACTATAAGGGCTCGTTTGGCCATAAGAATTTTTTCACTTTTTCGGAATCAGTATTTGTCCCTGAAAATTTTAAATTTTACTCGAAGTTGAATTCGGATTTTTTCACAAATTTGAAAATTTTCAAAAATTTTAAATTACTCACAAAAATTTAAAAACAACTCCAAACACAACTCTAATTTTCAAATTCTATTTCTACTTTAAAAAGATTCATTTTTTTCGGAACTTTTACGTCCAAACTCCCACTAAGAGTAAAAATTGACAAGTCAATACAAAAATGGAGTATAAAGGGAACAAATCTCTCTCTTCTTATTCGTAGTACACATATAAAATTTCACTAACAGTAAGAATTGACAGGTTAATTAAAAAATGGAAGTCCATAAGGAATAACAAATGTACTCTCATCTTATTCGTAGTAAAAAACTGACAGGAAGTCATTTAAAAAAAATGGAGTCCACAGGAAATAGTATTCGAGTCAAAAACCATGTAGGGAATTCCAAGGTTGTCATGTTTCTTCTTTTTTGTATCTTAATTTGGTCATCGCAGAAGTCTTTAATTCCTAGTATTTGCAGAAAAAAAGGAGCATACATAGTGAGACTGTGTTGGTTCTTATTTCTTAATTACGCGTGCTGCTTAATTACCTGTTTGATTTTCTTGTTATGACTAAGAAAGAAGTTTATTAGTCACACATAAACTCCTTTTAATTAGGTTTTACATGAATAGTGTATTATCTAGAGGCGGATGCATCGGCACCTAGTAACTACGGTCAAAATTTCATATATATTTGCAGATACTTTCAAGAAATATTGAAATATTAGCGTAGGTCCCTATACTAATCTTTATGAATTATTAGCACTGATAAATTTATATTGATTGTCATACCCCCGCGACTGCCGAATCGTGGATCTCATATGGTAATATTAACCATAACGGAGTCAAGATTTGAAGTTACGAGGTTCGGGATCCTAGTCCTTTAAGTTATTGAGTTTTAATTAATTAAAAATTTAAATATATTTAATAATTTACTTAAGACAAACACAAGGTTTAAACTAAATATACTAGATTCAACTGACCTTGTAATCAGAGCTCTAACTTCGTCCCTGCATTGCGTCAACTTTGCTTGTCTCCCTCTCTCTTTATGTTTTGCTAATTATAGTATTGATCCGTTTTCCTTTCTGACGATGGCACAAATAAGATATTTATCGAAGAGATTAATTATATTATAAGATGCCGTCAAAAGGCTCGTAACAGAAGTACAATATATACTTTATAACATTAATTACTTAGTTAATTCTACATAAATGTTCAAGTTTAAAGAAATGAGTGTATTTGCATCGACTATATAATTATATAGCATTCATGATTAAATTTTTCTGAACCTAGTATATTTACTAAATCACGTTAATTTATTATAGTTAGTAATAAGAAAATAAAATAAAAATTAATTAGTCATGTGGTCCGTAAATGATACGTAGTTTGCATGCTATGTATTAATTATTTTGATGCACGTAAATAAATATTTTTATTTCAGTTAACCATATTCAAAGAAGCAAAAGTGTATTGGTGGAAAATAATTTCACTACGTGGACTAATATTATAATGACACGTGTCATGGGAGTCGTAGCAATAAAGAAAAATGATGTGCAAAGAAGATGTGAACAACGCCCACGGGATCGTCTACAAAATACTGTGCTTGTTAGCTGAATAAGAGAAAATAGGTACGAGGCTGATAATTAAGGTCATTGGAAGCCACATAAATGGAAATGTCATTAATAGTCACGAATATGAAAAGAAATCAGTTGAATCCCTGATTGTGTGTGATATGATGTCATTTTTTAAACTGTTATGCGTTACCCACATAATGAGTAATTAATGAAATAAATACTAGTAATAGACAGGATGTATATAAAAATTTCCGTTCCATAACTTGTATCGCTATCGAGAAATCAATCAAGTTATACTATCGATTATCAATGTTTCTCTATTGTTGGAAGATCTTACTCTTTCCTATTTGAAGAAAGCGACAAATATCAATAAGATTTCTATTTCTTTATTCTCTCAGTTTTATTTTCTATGTTATTCCTTTTTCATATCAAGCATATTTGGACTTGTTAAAAACCCGAATTATTTTATTTATTTGTTTTGACTACAAAAACTATTTTTTTGAGTTAAGTAAAAAGTGCAAAGATTAGGCATAAAGGCGGCGTTATTTACTTAAATTTGGTCCACAATCAGCGCTAATCTTTTCATTTTTGGTAGATAGTCAGCACTAATCACCTCTTCACAAAAAACTCGTTTTCTTGTGGTCAATACTTGGAATTTTTTAAATGTTTGTATTTTCCTCTCACATTTTATTTTCTGTATACATTCCCCCAGTGGTAATGATAAGCGCGTTAGTATTTCTCTTAAGTGCTCTTACTTATCAGAAACATTGTATATGTCCAGACTTACATATACAGTCAAACCTTTTTATAACAACCTCGTTTGTTCCGAATATTTTTGAATGTTATAGCAAACATATATTATAACATAACATGAAAATTAGTTCCAAAAAAAATTTAGTTTTTATAGTGAAGTATTGCTATATAAGGATGGTGTTATGAGGCTTGACTGATACAAACAATTGGAGTTTTAGTTGTTTGCTCTTTATTTCCTATTTTGATTTCTTTCCATTATAAGTGGGTTTATAGTAATTCTCGAGGTGGATTCAGAACTTTGAATTTAAAAATTCTGAATTCTAAAAAGGTAATTTATCGGGTTTTAAATAAATTATTTATAAATGTTAAATAGATCCTCAAATACATGATTTTGGCCAAATTTATTGAGCTTTATCGAACTCATAACTACAATATTCGCTCGGATGTATCTTAAAAAATTCATTAGATATGTGCAAATTCAAACCCAGAAAGAGGCGGATCTAGAGATTAGATTAAGGTTTTAGTCCAATTTATTAACTTTGAAGAACATGTATATATCTTAAGAAATTTATTATACTTATATATATTATTAATTTAACACTTAATAATTAGAAAGGATTAAAATTCCGAATATATAAACTTTTAATACCGGCTCCGGCTCTATACTCATGTATGTATATATAGTGTCACATTCATAAGTGTTTCAAATGGTGACGAAATGAATGACGACGTGATTAGAACTGTTACTATCGAATTCAATCATCAAATAAACAAGCTGCAGCCACGTTTAAACCAATGTCGTTATTCGTTAGATGTTACCATCAAATTAGATTTGTTATATTCCTTGTTCTCAGCGTGTGGACTCGAAGAAGAAAAGTTGGATGAATACTACAAAGTTGGGCTCACATAAACTAGTCTTATAAACGAGCGTCACGATCCAAAGTCATGATACGTATTTCTTATTTTTGACCTAATAGATTTTACATATTTATTTTTTGAGGTACATTATCATTGAATCTTAAAACACATTATTATGTGAACGTATAATATATTTTATAAATCTCTTTACTTTTCTTTTTTATTTCAACGTAGAATTCACCTTAAGTGTCGATCCCATTCTTAGCCTAAACGTCAACTAGTCATTCTTTTTTATTTGCCCTATGAGTCCCCCCTATGTCATGGATGACGTCACAACAAGATACTTCCAAAATGCCCAAGAGGATCACAAAAGATCTATAGTTTGTTTGGCAAAGTTTCTCACCGTAATAAAAAAAATATTTTTTTCTCAATTTAAGGTGTTTAGCCAAGCTTTTTTTTGAGGAAAAAGTATTTTTGGCTAAAAGCAGAAATAATTTTTAAAAAGCAGAAAAAAATAGCTTTTCCTCAGAAGCAGAAGCAAAAACAGTTTTGATTTTTCTTCCTTCCAAAAATACCCTTTGTAAAATATTGTATATACCAAAATAACCATACTTAGTTTAAACTATTAAGTAATATAAAAAGACTTTTGGGATGACCTTTCATATTTATTGAATGATTTTTTGATATATTTAAATTATTTTGAAAGAATAAAGTACTTTCAATTTTGCTTTTATATTTTATTTAAATAAATATAAAAAACTTAATTAAAATCTTTAATAATTAATATTTATAATTATTTATCTACTTACACAATATTAACTATTAAGCAAATCTCTTCATGTCCTTATTTGTAATTTGACACTTAAAAACACTTTTTAAAAAGCTTGGCCAAACACAAACTATTGTTTAAAAGTGCTTTGCAAATTGATTAACCAAACACAAATTATTTTTCTCCAAAGTACTAACACTTTTAAAAAAAACATTTCTCAAAATAAGCTGATTTTTCCAGCTTAATCAAATAAACTATTATTTTCATGAAACTAAGGCCTTCATAGGTAAGTTGTTCATTTTGTTGCACAATATCGTATGTAAACATAATTTTGTACAAGTAATTTCCATTTACTGTTTCCAAGGAGTCGTTTGGTACAATGATAGGATATTTCATGCTATCCCGTGAGATAGAATATATCATGGGAATAGGCGATTAATTATCCCACCTTCTATATGGGATAACTAATTATACCCTAAAATTTATATCATAATTAGCTAATACCTATAACTAAACATGGGATACGTACCAACCCAAATTCTATCTCCAGCTTAATATTACGTGAATTAAGTAAATAAATATGCGTATCTGTAAATATTTGAATCTCATTTCTGTCGTATTCTCTATCATATATATACGAGTTATAATCTTTTAGAAATTTGTTATAAAATTTATCTATGTTTGTATAATTATTTTTTATATCTTGCATTGAAATATGCTTATGAAGTTCTTACTCTCTTTTATTTTCACTTATGTTGATATATATTAGTGTTTTGATTGCTGTTTTTTTTTGTTATAGTCATTAATTTCATTATAGAATGTTATTAGCTTATACAATCAAATCTCTCTATAATAGTCTCGTTTATTTCGATATTTTTTGAATTTTATAGTGAAGTATTATTATATAGGACATATAACATAAAAATCGATTCCGATATAACATTACTTAAAAATTGATTCCGAGAAAAACTTGATTTTTATTATAACGATTCAACCGGTCGTTTTGCTTTTTAGATCCCTGTTTTCCTAAATAAGACTCCCCGTATGTGCTTTCATTATTTTATGATTTGCGGGGATGGTTGGTTCGGGTTTGGAAAGGTTCAGGTTGGAATCAGAACACTTGGTTCCTTAGTTTGGCTTTAGAAGGCTAAGCTTGACATTGGTAAATTTTTTGAGTAAACGACCTGGGAATAGGGATTTGACAGTTCCAATTTGGGTGTATGTTCGAATCGGGTTTTGGATGACCTGTGAGCGTTTCAATGCTTAATGTTGAAAGTTTGCTTATTGAAGGTTTAAAACGTTCATTAAATTTGGTTTGGAGTAGGTTTTGGTATTATCGAGGTCCGTTTAAAATTTCGAACTTGGGAATAGTTCTGTATAGTGATTTAAGATTCCGAGTAGTTTAAGTATGAATCAGCGTGTTCAGAGTGAGTTGAAAAATTTTGAAGTTCATAAGTCGATCCTATTGGTTTTGGGTTGCGATTCTTAGTTTTAATATTGTTTTCCGCGTTCCAAGGGTGCGAGCGAGTCCGTTTTATGCTTATGGACTTATTGATATGTTTGGACGAGGCCTCAGGGGCCTCGGGTGCAATCCGTACGATGCACATATTGAATTAGGACACAAAAGGGCTGTTGGTGCACCAGTTTTGGTGTGCCCGCACCTGCGAGCTTATGGTCGCAGGTGCGAGCCCGCATATACGAGCTTGTGGCCGCAGAAGTGGCTTTGGAGCATTTGGCCAGAGGTCGCAGAAGCGGAGAATCACGAGCAAAAGCGGCCTCGCTTCTGCGATGACTAGCCCGCATGTGCGATAAGGCCGCAGGTGCGCTTGACCATCCGCAGAAGCAGGACCGCTGAAGCGGTATCCCATCCGCAGAAGCGGCTAATGCTGGCCTGGGGAATTCCACAGAAGAAAACCTTTCTCCGCAGATGCGGATCAGGGACTGCATATGCGAAAGTCCTGCTGGGCAAAACCTTTATTTATGTCGGGACTCAAACCTTTTGGGTTCATTTATTGCATTCCTTGAGCGATTTTTGGAGCTTATGGAAAGGGGTTTCCACCTAGTTATTTGAGGTAAGTAATTTCTATCCAATATAAGTTAAATACATAGAGTATGGGTAGATTTTAACATGAAAATTTGTGAAAGTTTTGGGTTTAGATGAATAACCTTAGGTCTTGATAAAAATTGGATTTACCCACGAAAATGGTTATGGGATTGAGTGACAATTATATATTTGAGTTCGTGAGGTTATGGGTAACAACTTTCTTTGAAAATTTTCGGAATCCAGGCACGTGAGTCTGAAGGTAAATTTTTAAGAATATTCCAATTTGGGTTGGGTAATTACTCTAATAGTTAAATTATAAACTTTGGAACATATATTGATTAACTTATGCAATATTTGACTAGTTTCGGATTTTTCGGCACCGAGTTGAGGCTTTAGAGTGAATTTGAGGCCGGGAAGCGCGCTTTTTGACAAGGTAAGTCTCTTGTCTAACCTTGTAAGAGAGAATTTACCCCATAGGTGATTTAAATTAATGTTTGCTTCTAATTATGGGGGCTACGTACGGACGAGGTGATGAAAGTCCATGCGTAACTACTAATTATGCTTATATCCAGATAGTTTAAGACCCAAATCATGAATTAATTGTAATGTTTACACCCTACTCGTTAATTAAAGTTCCTAAATCATATTGAAACTTGTTATAGGAATTGTAAAAGACCGAATTTCACTTTATTAAGTTTTGAGCGGATTACTTGACTGTTAATGGGATTTGTATTTCATTATGTATTAACATTGTAATAACTTTTAAGCCAGGTGTTTATAAAATATCCTCTCTTTTTGTGGAGCGGGCCGAACGCCTCGACAGTAGATAGATGCATCTATGGTTCGTGCCTCACGATCCTCGGCAGTGTACACATTATTCTAGATCGGGTCGTACGACCTTGGCATAATCGTGCGTGATAATACTTGGATTTTAATTTTATATTTGATGTTTCTTCATGGCTTGAAAGGTTAAAATAATACCAGACAAACAGTTACCTGAGATTTATCATGTGTAAAGGAATTATTTATTTCCTGGTTGTTATAGAATTGTTGTAATTATATACATACTCATGCTTATTTATAGCTTCTCTATTCTTATTGTTGGCCCATAGTAAGTGTCCTAGTCGACCCCTCGTCACTACTTCTTTGAGGTTAGACTTGATACTTATTGGGTACATGTTGTTTATATACTCACGCTACACTTCTGCACCGACCGTGCATGATCTGAGGCTGGTGCATCTGGAGATCACATCGACGCGCATCCCTCTACCCGGAGGCCTAGTGGTGAGCTGTTCCTGAGCCGTTCCACAGAACCTAGAGTCTCTCCTTTGCATTCATTTGTGTCTATTTTCATTTTAGACAGTAGCTAGAGTTTTGTATAATCTGTTAGTGCTCATACACTTGTGACACCGTATAATGACCCGACCGGTCGTTTTGAGAGTATTAGCCCCGACCCCTATTTACTGCGTCCTCTGTATAATTTTATGCTTATGTGACCAACCGGGATGATTTGTCCTTGGTTTTGGAGTGAAATGGGGAACTTAGTCCCTAAAACAAAAGCTTAAGTTCTAGGAATTTGACCGTAGTTGAAACTGTGTGAAGACGACTCCGGAAGTGAGTTTCGTCGGTTCCGATAGTTGCGTTGGGTTATTTTGGACTTAGAAGCGTGTCCAGATTGTGATTTGGAAGTCTGTAGCTGAATTAGGCTTGAAATGGCGAATGCTGGATTTTAGGAAAGTTTGACCGGGAGTGGACTTTTTGATATCAGGGTGTGGTTCTAATTCTGAAAGTTGGAGTAGGTCCTAATGTCAATTATGACTTGTATGCAAAATTTGGGGTCAATCGGACTTGATTTGATAGGTTTCGACATCAATTGTAGAAGGTTGAAGTTTTAAAGTTCATTAAGCTTGAATTGAGGTGCGATTCGTGTTTTTAGCGTTGTTTGATATGATTTGAAGACTTGGCTAAGTTTGTATGATGTTTTAGGACTTGTTGGTAGGTTTGGTTAAGGTCCCGAGGGCCTCGGGTTGTAATCACATGAGTATTACAACTAAGCTAAAATAGCACAGAAACTCACCCAAACGGTCTCCTCACCCCACACTTAAAATTTTGCAATGTCCTCAATGCACACTATAAATAATAATAAGGTAAAAGAGACTCCCTGATAAGCCAAATGCCGAAGCAATAGCGGCTCACGAGGTACCCAGATTTTCCCCATGCATGGTCCTTTGTGTGGGCACCCCACACCTAGTCCTCACCGTCTAGCTCGCTTTTGCACTCTTCCAATGAATTTACTTCCTATGCTCATAATCCTACCAAATAAAATAACACAAAAAAGATAATAGAAAATTAAAATAAACAAATATAAAAAAAAATTAAAAAAAGCAGTAAAGCCGGGTTGCCTCCCAACAAGCGCCTAATTTAACGTCGCGGCACGACTGTTGACATCCAATTTTATCCCTCCTTCTTCCAAATTATTTTCTTGAGCTTCTAATATTACTAATAATGTAAGAATAATTATTTTACCATTATTATCTCAAAATAGACCTAATTAGTATTATTATTTTTATCATTGTTATTACCTGGATATGTTATTATTATTATTATGGTTACTGTTTTTATTTTAATATCATTTTAAACATCTTTTACGAAAATTATATCACTTTCCTTGATTTAATCAAATAGTAGTATTTATTTTAATAGTTTACATATTCACAACTAATGTAGGTTATTTGGCAAATTTTAGCTATCATAGTTGTTTTAAGGCATAATAAATAGTTTGGTTAGTATTAATATTACATAGTATTTTATAATATAGCTAATAAATTATTTTAAATATAAATAGAATCCTAAAGAAAATACAAGGAAGAAGGAAAATATTCAGCACCCTAGGCCCAAAATTTCGACCAAATTAGCCCACCAATTAAGCCTCCAAAGCAGCCCAAATTGCCTAAATTTGCTAAGTAAAAATTGCGCAGGGTATCCTATTTGGTCGCCCCCATTTAACCTATACCCGTTTTTTTAAAAACTTTTAACTTGT